>CM061060.1:0-270000 GCA_030762865.1 Paraleonurus japonicus | reverse complement strand
AAAAGCATAAATTTCGGTGTTAACATATTTTCATAGTCACCCTTTAGGTTATTTGTTCTAGTTTAGGATGCTTTGCCCTCTGTGACTTGCATCTTGTGGCCGTGATTAATGATGAAATAAATTCTAAAATCCTTGATAAACTTGCATACAAAAGTGAACATATGTTCACATTACATAGTTAGTCGTTGATTGGGTCTTCATCCGATGTCGGTGTGTTTTGGTGATGTTGATTACTCGGTTTTTGGTGATGTTGGTGTATTTTGGTGATGTTGATTGGGTTTTATCCGATGTTGGTGTGTTTTGGTGATTTGCATGCTTAAGTAGTATCATCTAGTTCATTTTATCTATTGTTGGAGACTGAAAATATGTTCGCACTCGGTACTTGTTAATTTTTGATGATTTATGATGAATTATTCTCTCAAATCTTTGAAAAATCATAAATTTCAGTGTTAACATGTTTTCATAGTCACCTTTAGGTTACTTGTTCTAGTTTAGGATGCTTTGCCTATTGTGACTTGTATGTTGTGGTTGTAATTAATGATGAAATAAATTCTGAAATCCTTGATAATCTTGCATACAAAAGTGAATATATGTTCACATTACATGCTTGGATTGTTTACAACATAAACATCATCAAAAGTTAAAAAGCACACTAATATGCTTACATGTTTAGGTTGTAAACATAAAAAATATTTGTACCCATCTTCAATCTAAAATCCAAGATTAGACATTAGCCCACCCGTGTCATATGAGAATTCCGATACCCGATCATGATCAATTAGATATCGTATGCATTCAATCACAAGCTCTCCATCCACCTCTAGTACATCCGATAGTCTTTCTTGCCTTAAAAGCATAACCTTCTTCATGTGTGGCACCTTGAAATCATTATGACCATTCACCTTCATTATCTTCACTAAACAACACCGAAGACTTAAAAAAATATTTTTAAGTGTGATGGTTGTCAATTGATTAAAAGACAAAGAACACATTCTTAACAAGTTGATCAACATTGTAAGCGGTTGTGTCTAGTTGAAGTGATTGTATTGCTCAACCACCCCAAGTCATTGATGTTTGTTTCAGGTGAGTTTGGTGGTTGACATACAAGTTTGATGTTAAAACCATCGTAACTTGCAGCCCTAAACTCAGGGATCTATGTTGGTTATATGTGGTCTTGCATTATCCCGCCGAATGTATATTTCTTTGCTTGCATTTGAAGGCCACTTTGCCTTAATAGGGGTAATCTGTAAAAATGACTTAGAATGAAATGGGTGATGATATTAAAATCGGGCATTTAGGTAAATAACTAACCTCGATTCCCAAGACAATCTTTGATGACACTCTTTGTGATAGAATCAATTGGTTTGGTCTCCATTGTCCCCTAACTCTATTCTTAGAGTTTCTTATCAGTTCTTTGGTTATGAATGAGAAAATTCCAATTTTCCCATAAAAAAATTAATTGTCCATCATCTCTAGAGGTGCCCAACCGCCGGAAACCGCCAGGTTCGGTTCCAAACCGGCGGTTCCGGTTTGCCGATTTTTTGGAACCGAACCGAACCGCGTTCCGCGGTTTTTCTATTTTTTTTTTTTATCTTTTAATTAATTTATGTGTATTGTTACAAATTCAATATAAGTGTGTTATTGTTACAACTTACATAACATGTGCAAATTAATTTATTTGACATTGAAATTGAATTTAATTTAACTTACATTGCAAAATTAACTTACATTTTATATTGAAATTAAAAATATTACAACTTACAACTTTAGAATATCAAAATTAAAAATATTACAATTTAGAATATTGAAATATTACAAATTTACAAATTACAACTTAGATAATACATTACAAATTTACAAATTACAAATTAAATAAAATTAAAGGGGAAGGGGAGGGATTAAAAATTTTGACTTGAACTTAATTTTAAGAAATTAACTTAGAATTTCTAAGTCCATAACTTAAAATTAAGTTGCCTACGTATCCAATTAGGAATCAAAGTCCACGTAGTTCTCTTACCTCAAAATTTACCTTTTCGGTTTATACGGTTGAATGCTCGATTCTTTAACCTTCACTAGTTCCGCCGGTGGATGTCGTCCATTCTTCGCTATCTTCATCTTCTACGAGCGCTACTTGAGCTCTATGCTCGGCTCTTACCCAATCATCGAGCAAGCATTGGTTCTCGACATTCTCCACCGTCATGTTTGATCTCGTTGCATCCAATGTATAACCTCCCAAGCTAAAAAGCTTGTTCACAAGCAACGGTGGAGGCGGGACATGCAAAAATGTCTCGTGCAACTTTAGACATCACCGGAAGTATGGTTGCTCTCCTCGCCCACCACTTTAGCACGCCAATGCCTTTCTCACTATGTTCGCCGCTTTCAAACTCAACATTAAGAGAAAAATATGTTTCTAAATCTTGACAAGCTGTTAGTAGAAGATCGTGCCCTTTTTTGATAACGATTATCCAAAAAAGAATTAATACGACTAAGAATAGGACCGGAAGAAGTTGAAGTAGAACTATAAGATGATGAAGAAGAAGTTTGAGTTTGAGTTTGAGGTGGACCCGCATACTCTCTAAGTAAATCAACAATAATTTGTCTAACTCTAGCAATTATCTCACCTACATTAGGACGTATATCACTAAATTGATCAAATTCCGTTACATCACCGCATGGATATAAAGTTTCATAATAAAAAGTTAACAAATCTTCTAAACCATCTAATTTAAAAGTAGGATCAAAAACTTTAGCAACTAAAAATAAATCGGGAATGGTATGAAAATATTTTGTCCATTTTTCCATCATAGAAAACACACTAGCATTCAACATAGGATCATGCAAATTTTCGCGTAAAACACCAACAACTTTTAAACAATAATCAATCGCAATATGACTAGTAGGCTCGTAAATTTTAGACATAGCATAAGTGGCATCATTAAAAATACCTAAAATTTCACAAATTTTCACACAAGGATCCCAATATTGAGGATATAAACGAAAACCAATATTTTCATTAGCAAAAAAATTACATAAATGATTTTTATATTCATTAGACTCATTTAATAATTTATAGGTAGAATTCCAACGTGTAGAAACATCAAGAGAAATTTTTTTGGATGCACGTTGTTATTTCTACAAAAAATTTTCCATTTTTTCATTAAACTAGAACGACGAGTCATAAAATAAATAGCATCTCTAATAGGAGCAATTTGTGCACGTAAAGCATGCAAACCATCTTGAACACATAAATTTAAAATATGACACATGCATCTAATATGAAAGAATTTACCTCCAAGGCACGGTTGACAAATCGCCTTTAAATCTTCAATACTAGCGGTATTAGCACTAGCATTATCAAAACCAATGGAAAAAACTTTATGGGTTAAAACATACATATTCAATATATCATGCAATTTATCTCTAATATTAACGGGCGGAGTGATCGGTATCAAAATCTTTATAAGCTATTAATCTTTTGTTTAAAGTCCATGAGTCATCAATCCAATGACAAGTAACTCCAATATAAGAATGTTTTTGAAAATTATCACTCCAAATATCGGCACAAATTGAAACTTTACCATCAAAATCGGCAAAACGGTTAATCAAAGCATATTTATATTCTCCTACAACTTTAGCTACATCACGAGTAGTAGTACTACGAGAAACTTTTTCGCACAAGGTTGAAGACCAAGTTGAACCATTTCGGTCCACATAAAATTATCGGAGTACTAAAAGGAAGATGTTGCACACATATCATTTTTGCTAAAAGTTTTCTATAAGCAATTTGATCATATTTCCAAATATTAGTGTTAGAAGTACTTACAGCGCCTTGAGCTCCACCACCGAAGGACTCGGTATATCCGTGACTTGAAAGTTGCGTTTGGCTCGTTGCAATCCCCCATTCCGCCGGATGCTTCGACTTTGTATGACTATTCAACGCTCCATATCCGTTTCCTTTTATAAACGAATATTTCATGTTGCAATAGTTGCAAATCGCCTCGAACTTGTCCCTCCCTTTTGAATCCTTCCCCACGTAATTCTTCTTAAAATGACGAACAAACGCCATGGACTTCAACACCTTTCTTGATTGGTTTGAATCCGAGTTGGCGTTTCTTCTTGATCGTCACTTTCTTCTTGAGTGGTGGCTCGGCCTCGTCGTGGTTGTGGTGGAGGCATTTGAGTGGTGGCGTCGGGTTGATCATCATCCGAAAATATATAATCTTCGTAACCAACACCGAGAGTTTCACGAATAGCATCATCGCGATCATCGTCGAGATCAAAAATAGGAGAATTGGTTACATTGCTAGGAGGAGGAGGAAGAGATGGTTGAGAACCGGAGGTGGAAGCTTTGCCTTTGCCCTTTGAAGAAGATGACTTTCGGCTAAACATTTTCGGTTGATTTTGTAAAGTGTATAATATAAGTGTATAATAAAATAATAAGTGTAGTGTATAATGTATAATAAGTGTATTATGTATATAATATAATAAATGTAGTGTATAATGTATAAAATATAATAAGTATATAACTATATAAGAATTTGAGTATAATATAAGTATATAAATAGATAAGTAAACTAAACTAATATAACTATAATATAAGTATAATAATTGAAATTGAGAGAATTTGAGAATTGAGAGAGTATGAATTGAGAATTGAGAGTAAGAGAGTAAGAATTGGTGTGGTAAAAATGAGAAGAGGTGTGGGGTATTTATAGAGGTGGGAAATTTAATTAAAAAAAAAAAAAATTTGAATTGCAACGGTCAAAACCGCGGTTTGATCGCCGAACCGCCGGTTTCGGTTCAAACCGCCGGTTCCATCTAACGGTCGATGATCCGGGCGTTGATCTCCAACGGTCAACTAATCGATCCGTCCATTTGAAATTTCAAATTTAAAAAAAAAAAAAATACAAAACCGGAAACCGACGGTTTAACCGCAAACCGCCGGTTTCGGTTTAACCGCGGCTCGGTTCGGTTTAACCGGTTCGGTTAAACCGCCGGTTTCGGTTTTGCAATGACCAAACCGAAACCGACCGCCTAATACTCGGTTCGGTTCGGTTTATAAACCGAAACCGCGGTTTTGCCGAACCGGCCGTTTCAAACCGAAAAAACCGGTTCGAACCGCGGTTCGGTTTCGGTTTGAACATCTCTAATCATCTCCATATAAAAGTCTTGCAACAACACACATGAACATTACCTTAGGTATGTATCTTTGCTTTTGCAAGACCTATATGGTGCGCTTTCTTCTGTAGTTTATACGTTCCGCATTGCTCTTATCATAAAAAACTATTTTTCATCAATATGAACAACATTTTGCATACTGAAAATTTTATCTCAGTGCATCACTGTCCATTACCAATCGGTTCAATGCAAATTTCAGCCTTTAAAGCTTGTTCATTTGAGTTAGCTCGGGATGAATTGCATTTGTATGTGGCGAATTTGATGCTCTTTCACCCATCTTCCAACTTGACTCTTGTTGACTCGTAACTCTCTAGCAAGCCTTCTTATGGAATCTGCCGCATCTTTTCCATATCAAGTGGGACAGCTTTTCTTGTGCACTTTATCTGTCATGTTGCATTGCATGCTCATTGGTATACCTTGAGATAAGCGATGCCTTGCTTTGTGGCCCAATGATTGTGAACATATCTAATTCTTACCCGAAACTTTTCTCGCCTCCTTGATTTCCCCTATGCAGAACCATTGGTGTTGTTGGCAATGAGGAACCGCACCAACAAGTTCATTGGGGTTAGTGTTAAATTCCTTTGGTTTCTAACCCTACACATGTATTCAATGCTTTTATTGTTGTGATATTCTAACCATTTATGATGAATGCAGAAAGTTCATTTATAACAAGTGATTTGGAGGGAAATATAGGTGATAAAAAGGTGATTTGACCCTATGATGAGGCATTTCGAGTTAATTTACCTCCAAATTGTGGTTTAGGAGGGAAATTAAATCAAATTGTCTTCTTCAAATTATGATGTTGTATTTCAAATTCTGAGTTTTTGTAATTGTAGTTTAATTTATAGATGTAATTTTATTGTAATGTATGAACTTTGATTATGTAATTGTAGTTTATGTTGAACAATACATTCAGTGAAATTTTAACTTTGGAAATTCATTTTATTTTCCATGTAAATTTAATTATCAGTTTAATTTTTTTATTTTTTTGTTAACTTCGATTTTTTTTTTTTTTTTTGTGGGAAAGATTAATTTTGCCACAAAGAATTTAAGTGGAAAATTAATTTTCCCACTAAAATTTAATCTCCTCCTATATTTAATCATAAAGTCAACAAAATCGCTTTTTTCTTAGTTTAGTGTTCCAGGAAGTATGCACAACTTCCTGGGACGGAGGAAGTATATTACTTTACCTTAATCTTTGTGCCTAAAAGAAACGAGTAACTTATACCGAGACGGAGTGAGTAATATTGTATTTTTATTAAAAATGAATAATTTAAATAAAAAATAATTATTATTGTTACTCTTGAACAATAAATGATACTCTTAATCCTAATTTTTTATACTTCGATGAATTTTTTTATACTTTTAATCAAATATTTAATATCTTAAATTTACCTAACAATTTTATACTAAAACATTATCATTAACTATGATCATATAAATTTTTTTCATAATTATTTATTCAATTTAGAGATTTTTTTAATCTCGTAGGTTATTTTTATTTTAGTTTTAATTTTCTCTATTGTTCGATATTTTACTCCTCGTTTTCAAATAGCGTTCGGTCGATAATGTAAAATAAATTTATCTATAAAAGTTAAACTACGTAAAATGTTAAAAATAATTATATATTTATAATATTAAGTAATATATGTATGAATCTTCAACGTATAATGATTTTTCCTCGTTATTCATCCAAGGGGATAAAATTGTGGATTTCTTCCCCTGTTCGAGGCGCATTCCAACCCATTACCAAGAATAATAGTTAAACCTATTTGCCTATATGTATATGTGCACTAAAAAAATTACTCCCTCTTTCTCATACTAATTGTGTCATTTGTCCAAAAATTTGTTATATAATTTCTTTAAATGGTAATAAAATAATTTTTCACTTTTATCTATTTTCCTCAAATACTACAATATTACATCATATGCTATTATTTTTCTCATACTAGCCCAATTTAATACTATTAAATAATTTTCTTGTTAAAATTGAAAAGACTACTCTACCCCATAAAAATAACTTATATTATTAAACAACTCTTACATTAACACTTGTGTCAAACAAGAAATATTACAGCGAGTATGGAATGGAAGGAGTATACGTTTATTCTTTTTTTTTTTCGAAGGATTCTATTCTTGTTATTTTGTCTTTGAAAAAAAAAAAAGTTGAACTCTTCAGTATTCAGTCTGAAAAAGATTTTCGTCTGTTTTTTTCTTTACAAGTCGGATTGATTGAATACTTTGTCACATGAATAAAAGAATATATACTTGCTTTTGAAAAAACAAATGAAAAAAGCTTAACTACTTTTATACCAATTGGCAAAATCTTATCATTCCACTTTTCGTTTTGAAATTAACAAACATCACACGATATATTCTGTGAAGATATCAGCAGCCACTCAAAGATATAGACTGCCAAAAGATTTACCCACAACACAAAGAGGTACCATGACATCTCTAATATAGCACGACATGACATAACATGTACGAACAATACATATATTAACATGGACTGATTTGGGGCGCGGGTGCAGTAGCCCTTGATTTAAATTTTCTCTATTATATGTATAAATTTTTTTAATTTATATCTTAAATTTGTAATATTTTGTCATTTCACCCTTCTTAAATTATAAAATATTCCTCCCCTTTATTTTATGAAGTAATTTGCCCTTGAGACGAAATCCTGGATCCGTCCCAAGTATAATAATGGAATGAAATATAAGGACAGGGGGAGAATGAAAAAAATACACACTATCATCTAACAGACAAATGTTAATTAAGCTCTATTATGCACAAAATTGCATCAACCAAATCCATTTCTTAAATTCCAAGTCAAGATTGAGATACATAGTTTACAAGTATTAAACTCTTCCATAAGTTCAATTCTAGACTCTAAGATTAGCAGATTCATCAACTTGTGCAAGGAATTAAAGAATGTCTATTCTACGGGCATTTGCATCAAGAGTTATTTTCCTCCTTAATTGCAGTGATCCCTTGTTTTGCAGCTATTCTCTTGTGTTGGATTTGGTGGACGTATTCTGCAACAATGACATGTAACTTGGGAGCAAGCTTACTAGTTGAAGAGACGTTGAGACCCGATTTCTTGAGAGCACGCACCATATACTTTTCAGCCTTTTGGAAATGGGCAGGGCAATAAGAAGGAACGGTTGATTTCAGTATTGGTTTTCCACAGAGTATAGGCCCTGTAGTAGAACTGAGACAAGCAATAATAGAAGAATAAGGTTTTTACATCAACTTCACTAAAGACATATTTTAATAAAGACGCAAGATCGGAACCGATAAAGTTTTAGCTAAGATCCCATATAGATATGATAAGAATAAATAATCAATATGATCCGAGGAGTAGTATGTCATCAGAATCTGGTGATAGTTCTCAGATATAAGCATTTGATCAAAATTAACAGGGTGGACATCTTCCAATCAACAACATACAGCACACATGGTAAAATTCACATTCTTGAATTGGAAAAAGAAAAAAAAACTATAGCGGTTCATATATATGATTGTATTACGCCTAGTAGCAATTGATGGAATGTATAACACGTGGAACTGCAGAAAAATAAAAGGCAGAGGTAATTTAAAACCAACAATCAACTGCTATATCATCCCCTAAAGCTAGGAGAAGAATAAGCTTCTTTTTACAATGTATAGAATATACCTGATCCTCTGACAACATTGTAATAAGAACCAAATAAAATGCTAGACACCAAGTTACAAGAATTTATCTTCGGCTTGACCTTTTGCAGGCATTCTTGGAATCAATTTTGAAAAACAAAGCACCAGCAGACATAATGAATCAACAGAAAACTAAAACTAAAATATATTTTTAAGCATGGGATGCTTTGAATGCAACCAGATACAAAGATGCCAACTTGAGGGCAATGGTAACAATTCATATTGACAGTTTAAAGTGAATATAAAAGGAAAAAGCCATCTTTATTGAAGATTGTAGAGGATAATACATTTTTTTTTTTCTTATAATAGGTTAATAATAATAATAGAACCATGGCAAGCCTCTTTTCAGGAACAAGAGCAAACAGTCACTTGCATAGTTGCATCAGAAGTTATTAATAAATAATTTAACTGTTCTTTTAATCTTCGGTGTCTCATGCAATTTGAGTTGCTAATTTTACACAGGCATAAATAGATCAAATAGTAACAAGTTATGGCTATACCTCTTGGTGGCAATTGAATCAATACCTTGCTTGAAAGGAAATTTTCTCTTTACGTGACGTAACAAAATTTATCTGGCTCTATGATCTAAGGCATCATACGCTCTAGAAGAAAACGATATAGGCATAAAATAGAATCCAACAAAGAGAAACTTATTACACGCATCTGGTGTGTTCCAATCTCAATATATACACATCTTTTCACAGCACAATACAAACCAAACATAAATTTCATAGACGAAACAAATATGGTAGTTTAGTGAATCTAGGAAGAGGATAAAGTTATTAGCTATCAATTTTTGGCAGAAATATATATCTTCCCCACAAATAAAAGAGGGGCCCACACCAAAATGCAAATTCAAACACATCCAAGCAAAACTGAATCAAGTTGATACATGAAGTCACACTTAATTGCATTCCAACAAGCTTGCAATAATTATAATTGAGCTTGATATGATTTTTACAACCCCAATCACAAATGATCTTTAATCATGCAAAGAACAATTCAACTGCAAGGTGCTGACAATTATTTTAGTACATTCATTACTACCTCTATCCAATAATATAGTAATTAAGGACAGTGAGCTTCCATTTCCTATTGGGCGGATAATATTAATGTTCATTAGGGGGAACAGTTGTTGGCACTTGCCTAGAAACAAATCAACCAAATATGACAATCAATCAAACTTCAAATAGTAAGTTTAATATTTTTCTCGATATAGAAATTGAATTTGGGAATGGGTTCAAGTTCAAGAACTATAAAATATTAGTTCGGTTGCATATGAATCCCCAAGCCATGAGAGTAATATAATGATCATAATATGGATCTATACAGAACTAATATATTGATACACAGATTACACAAGCACATCAGGAGGCTGATTGCTGAAGCAGGAAAAGATATTACAAAAACTGAAATCTACACATTTACATGGACACCTTTCAGAAACAGGGCAGCGTAAGCAGGTACTTGAGAGCATCTTTCCTAGTTTCATCTATATGGTTTCCAGCAAATGATGTAAAAAATAAGATATCTCTATTTACCGAACTGAAAGCACATAGTTCTTTAATTTTTTTGTTTTTTTAAATCAGGACATAGTTCTTTAAATTATGTGTAAATCAATTAGAAACCATTTTTGGGTTTTTTTTTTTTTTTAGGGGGTGGGGGTGGGGCTCAGCAATACACTTTTCGGTTTGTGGAATAAATTTTGCACATAAAGTACATTTAGAATCATCAGTTACAAAATAGGTAGCAAAAAGTTGTGAAAGGAGCACCGATAAAGAGGCGCTAGGCAATACTGGTGCACCTCAGACATACCTAGGGCCACGATAGATGGGAATAAAAACACAGTCTATAAGGTAAATAAGGCTAAAATGGGCTTCTAATATACTGAACTAAAAAGAAAAACAAAATCAATATTTAAAAATCAAAGTGAGAGTATATCAAGAATAGATATTTCTATTGCATTCTCTCTCTCTCTCTCTCTCTCTCTCTCTCTGTCGATCATAGGTATAAGAGTTTTACATTTACATGCATGGCTTTGCTCAGGCGTGCCCTTTAATTGAACCTAATGCTTCAAGCAATAGGAGCATTTCACTTTTGACAACTATGGGTTAGCATAAATAGCATAGTGATTGAAGAAATTGCAACCGTGTGTGCTACATCATAGGATATACTCATACACCCCTTTTGAAAAACATGCCAGCAACCAATTGTAAGATCTAAGAAGTTGGTTTTAATTGAGGTACAGAGGAGACTCTCTTATTTTATACTCCCTTCGTCCCATACTCGTTGTGACATTTGCCAAAAAAGTCCGTTCCGTACTCGTTGCATCATTTCCTTAAATGGCAATAAAGCAACTTTTTCACTTTTATCTATCCTCTTCAAACACTACAATATTACACCATACGCCACTATTTTTTCCACACTAACACAATTTTATACTATTAAACAACTTTCTTATTAAAGTTGAAAAGACTACCCTACCCCATCAAAAAGTAACTTATATTATTAAACAACTTTTGCATTAAAACTTGTGCCAAACAGTAAATGTCACAACGAGTATGGGACGGAGGGAGTATTTTATATGTATCCGCTAGTTACTCAAATAATTTTCCTTTTTAAATTTATTGACTTTTTAGCTCTGATTGAGGTACAGAGGAGACTTCCTTACAAGAACCAGTAGATACTGGCCTTATAAGCCTTTTAATAAACCAAAGTACAACAATATCCAAAACAACCTCCCAGAAAACAACTTAATAGCATTCTTGATGCGAAAAATTTAGTCCACATCACGCAAATACGAAATGAGATTTCTCATATGATTGTTGCAATATCAAATTGCACTATTTATTATAATTCATAGCACGTCAATCATGTCCACATTTTATGAAGTAACACTCAACAGGCATGAACAGCGTTAATATATACCAACTCATTTTGACTGTCACAAAAATGCAGTATTCCACAATTCCATGGATAACAAGACCATGATACAGCGATTAAATAAAACAGATCAGAACAACATAAGAAACTATGTTTACTAGATGACACCACACGCCCTACAACTGATGTGGCTATCATGTGCAGAGTAACTATAGCATGCATATATAAGACAGTCCAGTCAAGTTAAGATGCAAGGTGATATTACCCATTGACATTTTTATATCACAAAAACCTAACTGCTAGATTGAAACGAATTAAGCAGACGTCAACGGGATACATGAAACTAATTTCAAGACCAACAGCCCCAAAAATTCTACATTTAAAGATCAGCTGAAGCCAGAATATAATGTACAATACGGTAGCCAGGTAATATGTATATCATTATCTACGCATGTTTCTTTTAAGAGCAAACGTAACAAAACAAACCTCTTTATGGTGAAAGTGCAAGCCTTGTAAAGCTTTTGCTTGGCATCAGACAATATATGCATATGACAAAACCTGGATAACGCAATTGCCTTCGCCTTGCAACCGTGCACCCCACATCTAGTTGCAGCATTACTAGTACAATTTCCACCATTGACCCCCGAATTCCCATTCCCATTACCATTCTCTGCAGCGAACTCTGCGCGACTCGAATTGAGCTTTTCATTCTCCTCATCCTCAACAAAGGGGCTTTTTCCGTACTCCCAATAATACTCTCTGTGTTTCAATTTGAGTTCCTCCATTAACGCCCAATAATGGTCGCGATAAATCCGGGCGAGCTGCTTCACTCTACGGGCGCGTCGATTTAGGAGCTCGGGTCGGGTTAGGAAATCGGATTTGGATAAGGCAGCGTCCTGTTCAAATCCATCGATGCGGATTGGGCCCGAGGAAGAAGATGGTGATGGGTCGACCATTTCGGTGGTGTGTAGAGAGAATGGCTTGGTTTCCGGCTTGACATGAACTGAGGAATGGAGGTTTTGACCGCAGGCTGTGGCGGCGCTGGTTGAGGCAGTGGTGGTGGTGGTGGCGGCGCTGAACATGGGCCCTTGTTAATTGCGTACCTGTAAATTCGCTCCCGAGGTCTACGGCAAATTAATGATTAGGGTTATATATTGTCAGGGAGGGGCGTACGACAGCTGTTCGCCCTACTTTTTTATTGGTTGGGTTGGTCTCTTGTAAGGTTGGTGTTTGAATATACTCAAATTGTATTATAATACTTACCAATTAATTTATTGTTGTTTTTATTTTTAATTTTCAAAATCTTATTTTAAAAGTGAATGCATTTACGCACTCACCTCGTGAGATTAAACTTTATTGATTTATAGAAGTAGAAATTAAGCAAAATTAGTTTAAATAATACTCCCAATATTTCTTTTATACGGAGGAACACACAATTATTAAAAACTAGCACAAATTTCGCGTGTTATGAAATATAGAAAATTTAATTTTTTTACACAAAAAAAAAAAAAAAAAAGAAATTTAAACTATAAGGTAATAGAATATCAAATTTTAGTAAATTTTGTGAATTGAGAAAATAATATTAATTATAATAAATTGAAATTGTACAATTTTAGGAAATTAGTATGAAATTCAAAATTTTAATTTATATTAGGAATTTAATATAAAATTAACATATAGACAAACATCGGATTTGATCTTATGTCCACCGCTTATGTGACATGTCAATCACCTATCGTGTGACGCCAAATATACGGAGAGCCCACAATATTTAATTAATTATTTATGTAGCATCACATGGTGGTGGTGGGCATATAAATTGATCTTGCTGCGGGTATAATATCAAATTCGAGACAAACATATATAACGTATTGACACATAACTAATATGCACGACGCATATTGCCATATATATATATATATATATATATATATATATATAGATTAATATGCACGACGCATGTTTGATGAGATGTCTCAAAGAAGATACTACCACCGTCATCTTCTCTCGTTACTCCACAAACACCACCACTGCCGCAGGGCCATTCAGCAAATGCATTCCCACTTTCTGGTGATGAACATTGAATTTCTTGGTCCTAATGCGCTTTGGAACTCCATAATTAAGCACTACTCAGTTAGTGCATTCCCACAAGATGCTGTTTTTCTCTTCAAATTTCTCAAAAACCAATCTAATCCCTTCTCCTTTGATAGCTTCACCTACTCGTATCTCATGAAGGCCTCTGCTAATATGAGACGAACAGATATAGGAGTCCAGATCCATTGTTTAAGCACTAAAGTGGGGTTTCATTATCACGTCCACGTGCAAACTGCAGCTGTGAATATGTATGTAGATTGTGGGTGTCTAGTTGATGCGAAGAATGTGTTCGACAAAATGCCCGAGAGAAATTTGGTGACTTGGAATGTTTTGATGACAGGGTTTATTAAGTGGGGTGAGATTGAGTTTGCCAGGTCCGTGTTCGATGAGATGCCGGAGAAGAATGTGGTTTCGTGGTCAGGATTGATAGACGGCTACACTCGTATGAGTCGGTTTCATGAATCTTTATCATTGTTCCAGAAAATGGTTGTACATGAGGGGATTAAACCCACAGAAGTTACTCTTCTGGCAGTTTTCCCATCAATATGGAACATTGGGTGCCTTGAGTTTTGTCAAATGATCCATGCTTACGGCGAGAAAAGCGGATTAAATATGTTGGATGTTCGTGTTATGAACTGCCTTATTGATACATACGCAAGATGTGGGAGTATTGAAAATGCGCGGAGAACATTTGAGGACATAGCCGATGAGAGGAAGAACTTGGTTTCATGGACATCAATAATATCCGGATTTGCAATGCATGGAATGGCTACAGAAGCTTTGGATTTATATTCAAGAATGGAAAACAGGGGTGTGAAGCCTAACTCAATCACCTTTCTGAGTTTGCTACACGCGTGTAGTCATGGTGGAATGGTGAACAAGGGGCTCCAGTTTTACAGAAAGATGGTCGACTGCTATGGGATCACACCGGAGATCAAGCACCACGGGACTTTGATCGACATGTTGGGGAGGGCAGGGAGATTGGAAGAAGCTGAAAAGATAGCTCAGGGATCCCCTCTGAAATTGGCAATGTCGTGGTGTGGAGGACGCTTTTGGCTGCTTGTAGTTTCCATGGCAATGTTGAGATAGGAGAGAGAGTAACAAGCAAAATTATGGAGTTAGAGAGAGAATATGGTGGCGACTATGTTCTTCTATCTAACATCTTTTCTGCTGCTGGAAGATTTGCAGATTCTCAGAGACTGAGGATGATGATGGATCAACAAAATGCTTCGAAACTTCCTGGGATTACTTTGGCCAACTGTAGAAACATGTGAATGTATTTTGTATACAAAAGGACGGTTGTGATCCTTTTGATCTAATGGACTCCATAATTATAGTACTAATTTTTGTAGAATGTAATATAATTATTATGCTGTATGTTTGCCACCCATATGTTGACTATCATTTCTATTTATGTGTATAAAGAAAAAAATTATTCAATGGAATATAATTTGTAAGAGTAGGAGAATTGATTCTTGAAGCAAGGGATAATACTCTACCTAAAATTTTGTGGATAAAAACATCCACTCACATTTCCACCTCATCCCATTCCCATATGTATAACTAACCATAAACCCCAACCACCTCAAACAAAAAGAAGAAATACGAAAAAGAAAAACACATAACAGCCATAGAAAAAATGCTGACTATCAAATTGTCAGCAGCAGCTTCATCTTCTTCCACTCTGTTACTGAATTCTCAGAATAGATTAAACTTGACCAAGAAAATCCCTTCAATTGCCAACCCATTACTCTGCAATTCTCTTAGACCCATACTTGAATTGAGTTTCAGTAAAAGAATTCATCAAGAAAATGGATGCCGCTGCTTCTTCCAGAGTTATGAGCCCCCGTGCCTCTGCTGAGCAGCTCAAGGACCCTGATCAGCTCATCGACTCCGTTGAAACCTTCATTTTCGACTGCGATGGTGCGTGTTTCGTAGTTAATGATGAATATTACACATGTTTTGTCTTTGCTTAAATGCGATGTATGTAGCATGAAGATATACTTTTCTGGCGCTGCCCACTCGTTTGACAAAATGCTTGACTGAACATTGGAAGCTTATGTAGAGAAAATAGAAGACGTGTTGAAATTGAAAATTTACAATGTTACCGATAATTTAATTTGATTAAGGATGTATAAATATTTCATTACTTAAATAAAGGTTTCTGAATGAGCAGACCTTGCATATGTTTTGCCAGAATCGTAAATTTCCCTTCTACTATATAAGATATATCCCTGCTCAATATTTTCCAGGAGTTATATGGAAGGGAGACAAATTGATTGATGGGGTCCCAGAAACTCTTGACATGCTTCGATCAAAGGTCAGTGCACTACCACTTCTTGGAGACTTCATACCTGTCTTTGTGTTATTTATAATTCTAGTCAAAGATGTGGAGTTTTCCTTGGCGAATGGCGATGCTTCATTTCTTGGTAATGCTAATGGTTAGATGCCAATGCTTATTTGTTTAGGGAAAAAGGTTGGTTTTTGTCACCAACAACTCAACAAAATCCAGGAAACAGTATGGGAAAAAGTTTGAAACACTCGGTCTTAAAGTCACTGAGGTGGGTTCCATGTAATTTATTGTTTTCTACTTGATATTTTCTATTGTGTGTTCTAACTGGTTGGAATGTTCAGGAGGAAATATTTGCATCATCCTTTGCTGCTGCTGCTTACCTGAAGTCCATTGATTTCCCCAAAGATAAAAGGTACATGCTAGGAAATATAGCTTATCAAGGAAACTGGGCACTGACGCAGTTAGACAATTGTGTTTTTATTGAATCAATTTCAGATTTCCTACAGAACAACATGGATATGTTTTTGCCATAATATTTAGTTGTGTCGTTAGCTTCCTCCATTCTTAAGTCCCATCTTACTTCTATTTCACGGTTTGTGCTGAAATTTGGTCTCAACAGCTTGCTAATGAACGACATAATTAATGGATGATTGAACTTTTGTGGTACTTCCGATGTTACAATTTTTTCTTCCTTTGACATATAAAATATAGCTAGCTTCCATGGACTTCTTATTGTGAATGCAATTCAGTGCATATTTACATATTTAGCAGCCTCGACGCTAAGGTAGTGCATACGTTTCGGACCTATGGTGGGTTTTCTTGCACGCTTCCATAATTTCATCCGGCTCTCAAACGTTTGAGATATTTTGTCGACTCCTATAACCCTGGGACATGATTAGCGGATAACTAATTTTGTTGAATACATCAAGGTTTATGTCGTTGGAGAGGATGGCATCTTAAAGGAGCTGGAGTTAGCTGGGATTCAGTACCTTGGTGGTCCGGTATGTAATACATGGTGCATAAACTGGATTTGAAGCTTCAGAAACTGTTCTTCATTTTTTAGTCTCTAGGCTAGTCATTGGTGGTGTATATAAACTTTTTGTGCTCATTTAGCTTGCCATCTAAACATGGCATATTTGAAGAGCTTTAAATTCTCAGTTTATTGCTGGACTATAACTGAAATATTTTCCTCAGATTAAGAACCAGTCGAGCAATTATTGGTATTTCCTTAATAGACATAAAGTAGAATACACGTAGTATACAAATCAAACTGTTTATGAGAAGTGCTCCAACTATATGTATGCAATCCTCTCTTAAGAGAAATTATGAAGTCAATGTGGAACACGGATGCACTCTTTTTCTAAGGCCAAATGTTTTACAACATGTAGATCCTTAATTTGTTTTCTGGTTGACATCTTTCAGTTTGTGGTCCTAAAAGATGCATACTTACTAAATCCTTGATATTGTTCAACTCTTCTGAAAAATATTTGTGGTTTCGCAATTTGCAATTTGCAGGAAGATGGCGAGAAAAAGATTGAACTAAAACCAGGTTATATGATGGAGCATGATGAAAATGTACATATTCTTTTTGTTTATGTTTCCAAACCATCTGAAATTTTGAAAGATGTTTTGATGAAACATTATTACATGATCACTTTAATATATGTGCCACAAAGAATTGTTTTAATTACTCTGGCACTAATATATTGCAATTTTCTGGGTAGGTTGGAGCTGTTGTTGTTGGATTTGATCGTTACTTCAACTATTACAAAATTCAGTACGTTAATTATCCTGATTTTTCTGTCTTAAAGATTTGTAGCAATTGGTTTATTGCAACTTGTTGCTTTAAGCTGTCAAATTTTATTTTTTTATGTATGAAGGTATGCAACTTTGTGCATCCGTGAAAACCCAGGCTGCCTTTTCATTGCTACGAACCGGGATGCTGTTACTCATCTTACCGATGCTCAAGAATGGGCAGGTTTCTTCTCATCTCATCTCATCTTTTGTTTTAAGAAATTGTAAACCTTAAGTAGTTATATGTAGCTATGGTTCAAGCAATATTCTGTTTGTAGCCTTTTCAAATATATATATGCTTCTTAAATGTGTTGGCGGGAATTAGGTGGTGGTTCAATGGTAGGTGCAGTAGGTGGATCCACCCAACGTGAGCCACTCGTTGTTGGAAAGCCGTCTACGTTCATGATGGACTATTTAGCAGAGAAGTAAGGGTATTTTGTAGAAAGATCGATCCTTAATTTTGATGCATGCATGATCTAATGTAGATAAAACCAAACAGATTTAGCATCTCAAAATCCCAGATATGCATGGTTGGAGACAGACTAGACACTGATATTCTTTTCGGACAGAACGGTGGTTGCAAGACCCTTCTTGTTCTCTCAGGTAAGACAGAGGCAACCTCCCCACCATGTTAAAATGTAGTATTCACTTACACAGTCTGGTCTTACATTATCAGGCGTGACGTCTGTATCGATGCTTCAAAATCCGGATAACACCATACAGCCAGATTTCTACACCAACAAGATATCGGATTTCCTGTCTCTCAAGGCTGCAACTGCTGTATGAAGAAGAAGAAGTATACTTGTCTTGTCTTGGAGAAGATGAAATATAATTGGTCAAGATTAATTGTTTCCACTCACATAATAAATAAATAAACATATTAATGCACTTGTATTATTATTCTCAAATATTAATTTACTGCTCATCACCCCGTCATCCTGATACCAAATTTCCATCTTATGTGTTGTTCCACGCTCTTTTCCTTTCCCACATACTAATCCCATATCCATTATCATTATGCCAAATAAAATTTATCATGAAAATAAGATTTCAAAAATTTAAAATATTAAATAGTTGATTATTAAGAATTATCATTTAAATTATATATATTTGACATAAAAAAATATAATATTTAAGTTTAAAAATAACAAATTGGAGAGTTGTTGACTGATTATAATTAAAATGTAATATTTAAGTTTAAAAATAACAAATTGGAGAGTGGTTAACTGATTATAATTAAAAAAATATAATATTCTAGTGGATAATTAAAATTATAAATGACTGATTTTCTTACAAAAGTTAAATTACAAATGTAGTTCTCATTTTTAGCTAATGGATTGGGAATTGGGCCTTATACAGTAGTGGGCCAGTTCTAAAATCTTAAAGCAGTTTCGTTTTCAACTTTTTCGATAATACATGAATTTATTAAGCTACCGTTTGGTTTCTTTATTGGATAATACCCGAACTATAATACCTATATTTGTAATACCAGTTTTATTATCAATATTTTGTTTGGTTTCAAAACTTGAGTTAAATAATTAGTTATTAGCTATCAATATTATGTTTGGTTGCAAGTATTATAACTAGTATTAATTTATTTTAGACTAATTTGTCCTTATAAATAAAAATAATAATAAACACATTTTGATGAAAGTGAAGGGTGTTTTTGATATTTTAAAATTTAATAGATGTTGGAGAAATATAAGTATTACTTGGAATCTATAATACCATGTATTAGGTATTATTTGAACGGGCCTATTCTTAATAAATTTGGAAGTATAATGTATACAACAAACTAAACAAGTGATAAAAGCAGACAGGGATCAATACACCCTTAATAAAGGAAACCAAACGACCCCTAATACTAATAATTATCATCAACATCGATTATTATTATTAATGTAAATCGGTTTTTAGTTCACCCCTTGCCGCCGTACTATTCCTGAACCACCACCACCATCGCTACCGAGTCGCCGTCGCAGTAGCGTCGCTACTCCTCATGTACACGTTATTACTTGTGAACCTGGTGCTTGTAGCTTTTCTTCACGAGAGCATCACTGCTCCGCCGCGGTTTTGAACTCGGTGAACATTCTTCTCTCCCCCGGCGGAAACATAGTAACTCAGCTTGAGATAACCATCCAGTTTCATTTCTCTTTTAACTTTTTGTGTGATATATAATATGCCTTCATTTGACGTGTATAATTTAATCATACCCCAAGTGTTCGATAAAATTCTTGAATGAAATTGTTATTTTAAATTTAGACTACTGAGCTACGTTGTTGAGTTAATGGTGTTGAATATTGAAACTTTGAGTCTTTCGAGCTGAAAAATGTTTACTTGAGAGTATTTCATTTTCCGTCCTCCTTGATCTCATTATATGCCACATAAATTGATAAATTCTGTTCCCATGTACAGATATCAGCCTACGCCAATGATTTAACATCAAGACTCTTGACCCATGTCAGCCATTTAGATAATGTTGCTTGTAAGAAAACTGAGCGGTAAAGCTACTGCTAATAACGTTTTTCAGAGCTTTCTTGGTAGAATTTCCTATTGTCGTGGCATTACCGCCAGGGGCCATGACTCTTTGATTTACTTAA
The DNA here is from genome assembly GCA_030762865.1 of Paraleonurus japonicus. NCBI lineage: Eukaryota > Viridiplantae > Streptophyta > Magnoliopsida > Lamiales > Lamiaceae > Paraleonurus > Paraleonurus japonicus. The sequence goes on along the minus strand of CM061060.1, from coordinate 249,462 downwards.
ACAGCAAAAATAGTGACTTGAGGATTCACTATGGTAATGGATTGGAACATTTTTCACAGAATTTCTCAACTAATGCTGGGACGATTTTAGTCCAGGCTCGAGATACAGGTAAACTTAGCGAGGAGTTACAGATTGCAATTAATGAGCGAAGACTAAATGACGCGTGGGATTTGCATGAGCAGCACATGCGGATTGTAGGGTTTGCTCGAAAATCAATTGTGTGCAAGTTGATTGCAGGATTAACAGAAAGTTCAAACATTCAGTGGCTTGAAAAGGCTTATGGATTGGTTGAGAAAGCCTTTGAGGAGCACAAGCATTTGCTATTTGATAAAGAGACTCTCGTGTATCTCTCTTTGGGGCTTGCAAAATGTGGGCTCCCTATTCCTGCATCTACTCTGTTGAGGAAACTCATTGAAATGGAATACTACCCTTCTGTGGCAGCTTGGTCTGCAATTATAGCTTATATGTCAAATAATTCATCTGGAGTGTACCTAGCAGCTGAGTTGGTTCTTGAGATAGGTTACTTGTTCCAAGATGGGAGAGTTGATCCTCGGAAAAAGTGCAATGAGCCTTTAATTCTTATGAAGCCTAATGCAACTGCTTTTAACATTGTTTTGGTGGGGTGTCTTCTGTTCGGAACCACTAAGAAAGCAGAACAGCTTCTTGACATGATTCCTAGGATTAATATGAATACTGATGCAACATCATTGATCATCATGGCCCATATATATGAAAGAAATGGTCGAAGGGAGGAACTGAAAAAGCTTTGGAGACATATCGAAGAAGTTCCCAATGTAACTGATGTTCAGTTTCGACAGTTTAACAACTGTCTACTTTCCTGTCACTTGAAACTTGGGGATCTAGAATCTGCTTCCCACATGGTTCTTGAAATGCTTCGCAAGGCAAAGAAAGCTCAAAATTCTCTTGGTGTGGCTAATTTAATACTCGAGATGGATAAAAGAGGTACAACATCACCTCATCATGCCATTTCTGTAAAGAATTTGACTGATGTGAAATCTGATGAGCCCAAAAACCCGGCTATGCATCAAAGGAACTTATTGTGCTATGAAGACTTTTGCCTTGACAAAAGTATTTGGGACTTGAAACTGAGTCAAAAGCATTACTCAATAGCATGGTTGTGAAGTTACAGGGGCAAGTTGAATTGATCACAACTGAAAGAGGTATCCTTAGGCCAACGGAGACAACTTATGTGAAATTAGTTAGAGCTTTCTTGGATGCTGGTAAAGTGAAGGATTTAGTAGAATTTCTACTCAAGGCAGAGATAGAAGATTCCCCTCTCTCTGCTGATAACTCTGTTCTTGTTTACACCATCAATTCATGCATTTCCCTTGGTTGGTTGGATCAGGCACATGATCTTCTTGATGAAATGCGCTTGGCCGGTGTTAGAGCTAGTTCATCCGTGTACAATTCCCTTCTAAAAGCATATCATGAAGAAAATCGCATTGGAGAAGTGAAATCATTAGTAAGAGATGCTCGTAGGGCTGGCGTTCAATTGGACGCAGGTTCTTACGAAGCGTTGATTCAATCTCGTGTGCTTGAAAAAGATACATCAGGTGCACTTGATTTGTTCAAGGAAATGAAAGCAGCTAAGATACCTAGAGGGGGCCATGAAGTTGAGCATTCAGTACAGGGCAAGGATGGTCATTTAATGTGGAAGCTAATGCAGGAAATTAAGGAAGGGCAGGCAGGGGACGCAGGAGTTCATGATTGGAATAATGTGATCCACTTTTTCTGCAAGAAAAGGCTAATGCAAGACGCAGAGAAGGCTCTGAAAAAGATGAGGAGCTTGGCATGCCCCGAATGCGCAAACTTTCCATTCTCTGGTAACTGGATACGCTGCAATCGGGAAATATATCGAGGTAGCTGAACTGTGGGGTGAGATGAAGTCTATTGGTTTTGCGAGCGGAATGAAGTTCGATCTGGAGCTGTTGGATGCTGTTCTTTACACATTTGTCCGAGGTGGATATTTTGTTCGAGCAAACGAGGTAGTGGAAATGATGGAGAAAGGTGACATGTTCGTCGACAAGTACAAGTATCGTGCTCTGTTTCTCAAGTACCACAAAACACTGTATAAGGGCAAGGCACCAAAATTTCAGACGGAATCTCAGCTGAAAAAGAGAGAAGCAGCTTTGGATTTCAAGAAATGGGTTGGTCTGTGATGTAATCCCTAGACTCTTGGTTCGGAGTTATATTTCATGTCTCATCTCCTATTGGCAGAGTGGCGCTTGGTTTTCACATGATCAACGGCTGCAACGTCCTTGTGTACCCAGTCAAATCAAGGAAACAATACCAATTCATTTATTTAAGATTAAGAAACAATGATATACAACTTGATAAAAGACAAAGATGATTGGGTCAACATATTAGTAGCGGTGTTAGTGTGGGAGATGGATTCTTGGTTTGTTTGTTCTTCAATTCCAGGTAGAAATTTACAAGTGAAGATGGAGGAGGACCTTGAGATTGAGATTAACATTTACGGACATTCCAATAAAGTTGGATTTCATTCTAAATATTATGATGAGATTTATGTGTATGTGAGAGAATATACTACTCCATAACATTGATATCTCAGACAAAAAATACAACAGAAAATGATTGAGAAAAAAAAACAAAAATATGATGTGATATGAATAAGTGGAAAAGGGCGGTGTTGTAGGTATTAATTAGTAGACCAATTCCAATAGAGAGATCAAAGCAAGGAAAGTGCGAGTAGCAGACGATAAACATGGAACTTGTGATGTCACTGCAGATGATCCATGACTTTTGAAGTGTGGCGCTGGCGCTTGATGTTGGGAGAAACTCCCAGCCAGTTTTGGATGAGCAGGAATACCTTCTTATCGCGGAGTAGTCCTCGGTGATTCGCACTAACCCCCACTCTTTCTACTGCCTTCAAATTATCACCCTGCACTTAAATTATTACTATCACTATCACTATTACTCACTTAAATCAATCTCAATCAATATATAATCACTCCTACCATTGCTGATTCTGAGGGAACCGTACCATCCCCATCCACATATCCATATTCCGGCTGAAACAAAAACAAAACCAAACTCAAATTTAATGCATGCCCAAACTTGTAACATAAAATGTCCGGAAATCACATAATTTCATAAATCCACGTTGCTTATATTACCAGCGTGTGACATATCTCAGATAGCTCCTCAATGGGAGAAGACTCTGAACCATAGCTGCAACAGAGGCCAATGTAACTGTGGTTAAACTAATATCTCATACAAACTCAAATGACAGAGGTGATGAAGCTACCCACCAAACATCAAAAGGTGTGTCGCAAGATGTTCCGTATATGTTGTAGAAAGAAACCCCTCAGGAAGTTGTGTCTTACTCAGAACTTCCATAGTGCCAGTAGCCCATTTAAGAATTGCTAAATTGAAAGGAAGAGATACTGTTTTTCCACCATATTTTAGCTGTAACGCAAAGATTACCGCTTTTATATAGCTTTTTAAAATTAATGTTAAATGTGAAAAGTTGCAGAGATGAGATCAACTCATTAAACAATATGATTTAGGTAAAACTAGTTTATGGCCTTGCATGCAAAACTACATTTTACGAATTTAACAAACTTCAGGGCATCTCCTTCAACTAGCTAATATTGAGAATCAAAGACAAACATAATTGGAAAAGGCGAGTACCTCGTTGTTCTTCAATGCTTCTTCAAAAAGAGTAATGCATCCATTAGTGTCATATGATTCCAGCTCCACACAGGTTTCCTCACCTTTAGAATGCTTTCTCCATACTTTAATCTCAGGTTGTTTCTTCCAATTGAAATCGGGGTGGGGTAGCATCTCGTAAATAGATGGGCACTCAACCAGCTAAAGAGAAACCAACAAGTTTTAGTTGAAAGACCGAGAAAGCAGAAAAACAACCAGAAAGAAGGAACTGCAACAATGTTATTAAATAACACGATGCTGAAAAAGTAAGATAACCTAGTGGGCAAGTAGCATATATGGCCATGTTATTAGATTAATAACTCTCAAATATTCTGCTTCACATTTTGTCGTAGTTCCTGGGTATACAAGAATCTTAGGTATGCATCATATATTGGAGATACATGAATCTAAAAACAAAGGAGGGAGAAAGGAAAAAGTAATCATTCCCTCATTTAAGAAAGTAGTATGTGCAAAGGCCAACAATGAAAACAATTCTTTATTTAAATATCCCACATGAGAGCGAGCAAGCAAGGATAGATTACCAGTTGATGCATTGACCACCTTGATACAAAAAGAAACTTTCAAAGCCATCAACAAACTGCATTCCAGTTAGTATAGAATCATTCACACATCCTGGTGCACCTGATCAAATAGGCAAATAATTGAGAACACTGTTTGAAAGCAAGTGAAATCCATACTAAAAGTACAAAACTGAAACTGTCGATATATTAGTAAGATAGCTTTAGCGACTATGTCTTTTGGGTCTAAAGTTGTGAACAGCACTAGTTTGATGTAATTATTGATGGCCTTGTTCAGATTACCTATCCTAGCTAAGGGCTGTATATAACACTTCAAATTATTCAGAGGATCCAAACAGGATGCAAGAAAAATTACCTTGGAAGGGAGTGGCAATAGTAATCCATTTATTAACATATCTAGTGAAAATCTGCAGTTTGAAAGTTGAAGTACTGGTTACGGCTTCATTAGCAATGGAAAAATAATCAGATCATTGTAAAAGTGTCAATATGTTAGAAGTATTACAAAGTATCACGTGGTGAGATAATGTTATGTATACATATAAGAAACTTTGATGACCGACTAAATTATATTCCCTTTTTCAGTCTAAGAAAGCATCAAACAAGGCCATATCAGAAAAGTTTTAGTCAGGAATACTATCATGATATTTAAGATAAAGCAATACCAAGAAATTTGGGAAATTCACAAGTCATTCTGACAAGGAGTCTTTTCATTAGAATATTTTAGAAATCAAAATCTGCTCCAAAATAACCAGTAGGAAGAAAGTATAATAGGCAGAACACAACAAGTAGCAAAAGGTATAACATACATCGCGATGAAGAGATATAAAGCATGACACCAGCAATCCACCCATTGAGTGCGAGATAATATTCACTTTCCTTCCCCTGAAGCTTTATATGCAGTCTCCAACTTCTCTTTTAGGCCATCCATTAACTGGCCAATTCTGCAACAGTAGTAATAGTTCAAATAGATTTCCCAAAAAGGTATTACAAACAAAGGATATTAAGTCGGCATGGTAATCATCACTCACTCTGGTGTAATTGTAGAATCAAAGATATCATTACCTATTGCTTTGCCGAAAATCATAACCATATCCGAACAATGTTGTTCCTTTCTTATACCCACATCCAACAAGCATGTCAATCATATCATGAAATTGGTACAAATCGGTGAGATGCAGAAGCTTTACAAACTGGCATTGCATGAAGAAAGAGTAATATCAAACATAGTTTAAAGCATTGCCAGATCAAATATGCAGCTAAAACAATAAAATTTAATTCACTTTTATTATATCTTGCAGCGGAACAATTATCTGAACTCAAAAGCATGAATTTTCATCTATCTCTGAGGAATCAATTTAAGTTGTACAAAAGAAAAAGGCTTACAAAAGAAGGGTCCAAAATATCTATAGCATAAAGGCCATAATCATCTTGCGGCACAACTATGTCAGTAGTATCATCCAGTGGCTCCGTATACCCTACAAATGAGCATGAAAGTGGGAAACCTTTTCAGCAAAAGAGGAATAGGAAAATTGAGGAACCTGTTTGAGGATTGTAAATGGACCAGAGCTTCTTCTTGAACTCCAAATCAGCAAGCATAATCCGCACCCAGACCCGGGTCTCGAACCCGGACTTCTTCTTCTTGGAATTGAGTATGGAACCGGCTATACCCGATACCAACAGAACCGGGTGGCGGTCGTCGTCCGGGTCAGTGCTTCCGCAGCAGCAGAGGTAATCCCGCAGCATCGGAAATGACCCGCTTTAGGGTTTTGCACTTGGAGGTAGCATAATTTCCAGTCCACAAAATAAAAAGGAAATAAATCTATATACTAGTATTTCTTATTAAGCTGTTCTGTTACTAATACTAATAGTAGGTGGGAATTACCGATTCAAGTCGCGTATTTTCTCAAGTCGCGACTTGTGTGACAGACAGACAGACAGACCATTACTGAAAAACCGCGTTATCATGTGCCATATAAGATTTTAGATTACAAAGGTTTTTGTTGTTGTTGGAGAGTGATGAAGATGAGGGACGAGAGCTTAAGAACGCTTATAATCGGGCTCGTAGAGCTAAATTGAAGAAGCCGGCCCAATTGCAAGGAGAATCATCCCAGAACCAGATGGATAGATAGGAAATAATTCTTGTAAATGGGCTTAAAAAGGCCCAATTGGTTAAGATAGATTTAATTAAAAAGGGGGAGAATACCGTTGTACATTTTTTGTCAGAAAAGTAATTGAAATCTACTTCTTTCGAAGTTTCTCGTTGTTATCGGTAGCGATTGTGCGATTCCCATCAAATTGGTGCTTTCATTGAGAGAGACCACGGGAATCGCAGTTGAATTCATCAAGCAATGGTCGGAACCTATAAGGAAATAATCGAAATCCTTGAGCGCGATATGAAGAAATTGAAAAGGGACTAGCGAAGGTGGCCCGACTTGAGGAGATGATGGAGAGATTTTTGCGTCGGCGTATTAAGCTCGAGGAGCGCGAGTCTTCGCCGGAAGACTCACCAACTTCAGGGAGAGTTCCGATGATATCAAGTGGGCCCGCACGACCGACGGTGACCAAAGAAGGACGGCGAACGGTGATCCTGGAAAGGCAAACCCAAATTAACCTGTCCAATTTTTGATGGAAAAGATCCAAATTCGTGGTTAAGTCGAATGGAGCAAGATTTTGACCTATATGAGGTAGAAAAGAAAGATCGAGTTAAATACGCCGCATATTATCTCGAAGGAGAAGCTAACGTCTGGTGGCGAGATCAATCGAGTTTACAAGAAGAAGGGAAAATTTACGAGATGGAAAGATTTTGAAAAAGAAATAATGGCTCGATTCGGACCCTCCGAGTATACGAATTTTGATGAATCTCTTGCGCATATTAAACAAAGCGGAACTCTAAGAGAATATCAAAAGGAATTTGAACGTCTAGCAAACCGAGTCCGCGATTGCCGGAGACCGCGCTTTCTCGGAGCCTTCATGGGGGATTGAAGCCCGATTTGGCGGCGGAGGTAAGAGTGCATCGACCCCGAACGTATACCGAGGCAATCGAAATTGCACGAGTTCGCGATGATTATCTAAGCCTCACAAAAAGATCGGGGAAAACCGAGTTCCGACGAACCGGGATGTATAATACGAGAATCGCGTCCAACGGTTGGCAAGAATTCGGAAGAAATTCAAGAAACAAGAAAGAAAATTCTAACCATGTATTAAACGCTTACCTTGGGATGAATTGCAAAAAGGAGAGAGAAGGGGTTGTGTTTTAATTGCGACGAGAAGTTTGTGACGGGTCATCGGTGCAAGATGAAGCGTGCCTATCTAATTGAGCCTGTAAGTTCGAGTGAGGAAGACGCACCGGAGATGGAAAATAAAGGGGAAGATGCCGCCATTTCCATTCATGCTATATGGTACCAGTGGGCCGCGGACTATGCGTCTGGGTTCATGGCTTAAAGGCCGACGGATAATTGTGCTTGTGGATAATGGGTCTACGCACAATTTCATAGACCAAGAATTGGTGAGACGATTGCAGCCTCCCTACCGCTACGATCGATCCCTTCAAGGTACGTGTGGCTAATGGGGATCGGCTTGATATGTGATAAACTGTACAAGAATATAAGGATTAGAATATAAGGGATAACGGTTGAAGTGGACCTATTTGCATTAGCACTGGGGGCTTGATGTAGTTTTGGGCATTCAATGGCTAGAGGGTCAGGGCAAAGTGGTAAATCGAATATAGTAAGGGCACAATGGAGTTTGAATGGCAAGGCAAATGTGGTATTGAGAACAGAATCGATGAACAGGCTCGAGAAGTAAGCTTCAAGAGCATCACGCGAAGTGTGCAGACCGGAGGCCAATGTTATGCAATTATTTCGTAAAAACTCCGCAGCAATGGAGTAACGGAATTAGGTAATTTGCACTCGATATTCATCAAATTCTTGATAACTTTTCTTGTGTTTTAAGTGAACCTCGGGAATTCCACCAAGAAGAGGATTTGATCATAATATTCCGTTGAAAGAGGAGTCACAAACGGTCAATGTGCATCCTTATAGATATGTCCACTTCCGAGAAGGAAGAGATTGAAAAGCAGGTTGCGGATATGCTAAAAAAGGACTCATTAGGCCCAAGAACAACCCTTTTTGTCACCCGTTCTATTGGTTAAAAAGAAAGATGGTTCTTGGAGGTTTTGTACGGACTATAGAGCTCTAAATGCGGCGACGATCAAAGACCGATTTCCAATACCGACCGTAGATGATATGCTTGATGAATTGGGAGGTGCACAATATTTCTCCAAGCTGGATCTTAGGGCGGGATATCATCAAATACGGGTATCGGAAAGCGACATTTATAAAACCACATTTCGGACGCACCACGACCACTTGAATATTTGGTAATGCCCTTTGGGCTATGCAATGTCCCTTCTACTTTTCAAAGTGCTATGAATGAGATATTTCAATTTCAATTACGTAAATTTGTTCTTATTTTTTTGATGACATATTGGTTTATTCCCATACTTGGGAAAGATCATCTTGAGCATTTACGTGAAGTAATGAAAATTTTGAAACAAAACTCATTCTATGTGAAAACCATAAATATGCCTTTGGTGAAATTAAGGTTGAATATTAAGGCCATATTATATCGTAACGGAGTTCAAGTTGATCAATCTAAAATACAAGCCATGCAAGATTGGCCTAAACCAAAACCTCGACCGAGCTTAGAGGATTCTTGGGGCTCACTAGTTATTACCGTAAATTTGTTCAAAATTATGGATCCATCGCTCGACCCTTGACCGAAATGACAAAGAAGGGAGGTTTCCGATGGGATGCAGTCCGTGAAGCAGCTTTCGAGAATCTAAAAAGGCCATGACTCAAACGCCGGTACTTGCTATGCCAAATTTTAATCAAATGTTTGAAATCCATACGGATGCGAGTGACGTTGGGATTGGCGCATGCTAATACAAAATGATCGGCCTCTTGCGTTCTTGAGTAAGGCTTTGGGACCCAAGAAATTAGAATGGTCCGTCTCACGTCAAAGAAATGATGGCTATTGTTGTTGAAGGCTGTCCGTTTATGGCGACCTACCTATTGGGAAGAAAGTTCCGAATTATAACCGATCAACAACCCCTCAAACACATGTTAGAGCAAAGGATCATCACACCGGAGCAACAAAAATTTATTGCAAAGTTAATGGGGTTTGAGTTTGAAATTATTTACCGGCCGGAAGACACAACCAAGTTCTTTGATGCACTTTCTCGTCGATAAGGTTCGCGGAAATCCAAGTCATTCTGAGGACCAGTGTGGGATTTATGGGAAGAAATTCGGCAAGCGGCCCAAATTGACCACTGAAGTAACCGAAAAGAAACAACAAATAAATGAAGAAGACAGTATGGCGAGAGGATTATGAGTGGAGGGATGACTTACTTACATTCAAAGGTAAAGTGTTCGTTTCAAATTTAAATTCATTACGTCCTAAACTCATACACCATTTCCATGACTCTAGGTATGGTGGCCACTCCGGTATATATCGAACGTGGGCGCGATTAGCTTATTCCTTCACATGGCCCGGAATGAAGAATGACGTTAAAGAATATGTTGCAAAGTGTGATGTGTGCCAAAAGATTAAAAGTGATTCAAGACGGTCCGTTGGAATGTTGCAACCCCTACCCATTCGGAACATATATGGGAGGATTTAACAATAGATTTTATCGAAGGCCTTCCAAAATCCAATGGGTACAATAGGGTCCTCGTTGTGGTTGATCGACTATCAAAGTACGTCCATTTCATACCATTGGTGCACCCCTACACGGCCAAGTCGGTAGCCGAGGCTTTTCGTTGAGTTTATCATTGTCGCATGGAGTACCGCGCTCAATTGTGGACCGACCGAGACAAAGTCTTCATCGGCAACTTTTGGCGAGAATTCTTCAAAATGCAAGGGACGAAACTCGCCATGAGCTCTGCATACCACCCCCAAACCGACGGACAAACGGAGGTAACAAATGAGAATTCTTGAACAATATTTGAGATGTTTCGTTCATCAAAATCCGAAGTTGTGGGAAGAATATCTACCTTGGGCGGAATATTGGTACAATACTACATATCACTTTTCTACCAAAAGCTGTCCATTCGAAATTGTTTACGGGAGGAAACCACCTCGGTTGATTAGTTATCCGGCTGGGACTCGCCGAACGCCGAGGTCGATCGGGAGCTAATTTGACGCGACTTGCCGATCAAGGAATTAAAAGGCATCTTTGAGTTCGTCGATAGAAAGAATGAAAAGCGACCACGGCCAGAGGAAAGCGGGAAGAAGAATTTCAAGAAGGTGATTAGGTTTACCTTAAACTCAGCCGTATAGGCAGAATCCATTTCCACGGCGTGCTATGTACAAACTTGGGGGACGATATTATGGGCCATATCAAATCTTGGAACGAATTGGACAGGTAACTTATAAATTAGACTTACCAACGAAGCTCATATTCATCCCGTAGTTCACATTTCTCAACTAAAGAAAATGATTGGTGATATTGAGATTGTGGCGGACAAATTACCGCGGTAACAAAAGATGGCAAACCAACAGTCGACAAACCAACGGTCAGCCGGCTCGAGTTGTTGAGTATCGAAGAATCAAGAAGGTGGAAGATTTAGATGGGAAGTGCTCATTGAGTGGGAAGCATTACCAAGTTCGGAGGCGACATGGGAAAATTTGAGCGAAATGAGAGAAAGATTTCGATTTCGCCCTTGAGGACAATGATGCTTTTGAAAGGGACGGAAATGATGAAGATGAGGGACGAGAGCTTAAAAATGCTTATAATCGGGCTCGTAGAGCTAAATTGAAGAAGACGGCCCAATTGCAAGGAGAATCATCCCAGAACCAGGCTCAAAATAGAGAAGCAGGGCCAGATGGATAGATAGGAAATAATTCTTGTAAATGGGCTTAAAAAGGCCCAATTGGTTAAGGTAGATTTAATTTTGTAAGCTTCCTTTAAAAAGGGAGAATACCGTTGTACATTTTTATAAGAAAAGTAACTGAAATCTACTTCTTTCGAAGTTTCTCGTCGTCATCGAACTCCGACGCTCGCCGGCCTGAGCCGAGGCGCGGATTATCGGTAGCAATTGTGCGATTCCCATCAGAGAGACCGCACCTTCTTATTCTCCACCACCAGTTCATTCCGGGAAAAGTTCAAAGTTTCATAATATTTAAAAATTATTCATAGTAAACTAACAGAAAAAAAAATATATACATTGTTGCTTATTTTGTTGGCAGAAACAGGATGTAACTGAACCTTAGAATCACATTTGATCACGTATACCATGGGTTCTTGGGAAATTCACAATTAACTGAAACCACCCTAGAGTCCCATTTAATCACGTATAACATCATTTGAAACGCACACAAATAAGATATTTTTGTATTGTTACCTGTGTGACATTAATCTATAAAATTATATTAAAGGCAAAGAATGTAGTCATTTAAAACTCAAAATTGAGGCCACATATCTGGGTTGCAAATCCGGAATAACAAATATAGGATAGAACAACAATATGAAAGGGAGGTGTTTTAAGTGCACAAACAAAGCAAAATCAAAAGATTTCGTCTCTGGATTTCTCACTACAAAAGACTAAAGGAAAGAGACGTTCAATGCGTTCCACCAATTCTATAGCCTATAGGTCTTGGACGCTCAAACCTGCAACAACATTGTAAAAATAACAAGTTAACCCACTGAATTTAACAAGAATATTAGAAATAATATACAGGTTAAACCAATAAATTGTAAATCACAACTCATTGTCTATTTTTTTTGCACGAGATTGAATTGCATAGACTAGCTCATATACAACAAAAACTATATAATGTATCTTACCAATAATGCATGAAACTGAGGACATGGAAGAGAGTAGACAATACGAGAATAGATACCTGGTGGGAGAGATTGCTTAAGTTTCTCGGCCTTCTCAGAGTCAAACACACAAAGTGTGTAAAGGTACTTGGAGCACCTAACCTTGAACTTCACCACATCCTTGCTTCTCTTGATTTTCACAGAACGTGCATCCTTCCTTCGCGCAGTAAGAAGGAAGTCCTTGATCTCATGAATTTGCTTAGGCTGAAAATCGCAACATGTAAATATCTTACTTGGGTTCACGAGAGATACGAAAACTGGAAACTTAAACATAGATTAGTGCACTAAAAAGATTAATTGAAAGTGTTCTTATTATCATTATAAACAAGAAAATGTACACACAACAATTCCATTGACTTGAAAAGTAATCTAAAACCTACATGCCACAGACTCGGTCTACATATCCTCCATTCATATCAATTTTCTAGTTCTAACCGATTTCAAACATATTAGCCAACAAAAACGGATTTGAAGAAATACGCAAAAATATTCATTAACATAGTTCTAACCAGCAATTTTCCCACAAACCCGACCCCCACCCAAGCAAAAATGAAAACAAAAATCCAAGTACATAGCCAGTAACAACCTCTTTAAATATTCTTGCATTCTCGATTCAAAAACTCATACGATTGACGGCAAAAGAAACAAAAAGCTCTCAAAATAATATGATAGATGCGCTGATAATAACTTGTTAATTCGAATTTCACAAGCATTGTGTACTCATTTATTATTTCACCGCTATTTTAACTATTTCAGTATCAAATAATTGAAAGAAACTGTGAGCTTCTAAGATACATCAAACAAAACTCTACCAGCATAAGAACAATCCAACCCTCACTCGTCCAAAAAGGAAGAATCGTAAAACTAATCCGCAGGAAAAAAAAAAAAGTACAATTTTGAATCCATATATCCATTTTACATCCTCCTTTAATGAATTGCGAAAATGCTAACACAGATACAAAGAAGAAAAGAAGATAATCACCATGTTTTCTGGGAGTGATTGAGCTGGTACTGCGTCTCTGGGAAGTTGCAGAAAACCCTAGGTCGCCTCCGTCTTTAAATATCAGATATAGACCTGTGAATTTGGCCCAATACATAATTGGGCCGCCCATTATAAAGAAGTTTATCCATTAGCCTTTAAGCGTAGAACCCAAGATGGGGCCCATTTCATATATTTGAAATGAGAAGAGGGGCAATTCTCTCGATATATTAGTTTTTACAATTTGATTTTTTTCAAACACGAATTTATTTTTAAATTCAATCTAAATTTTATAGAAAAATTAGACAATATATAAGTGAGAACAATCATTATTTTAAAAATTAATTACAGGTATAGAGACATAATATGTACGAGTAAGAATATGGGTAACAAGTAAAAAGAAAAATCAACTAAAGGCATGGTTGGTATAGGGCTTTACATAAGGAATGAAAAGAGAATGCAAAATAGTTGTTTGGTTGACAACTTTGATTATTTACTAAAGTAAAATGAAATACTAAGGAGGTGCTTGGTTTGTTGAAAGAAATTGAAATGATAATGGGTTTGAAAGTAGTGAGGAATGGTAATGGATATATTAGTAATTGTTGAGTTGTTTGGTTTATATGTAGGTATGACTATCATTATCATAGAAAGTGTTTGGTTTTGATAAAAATTATTGATAATTAAAATTGTTATTAACTCTTTTTAATATTAAAAAATATATTATATAATAATCATACTTAAAATATTATTTATTAATATTAATAAATAATTTAGAAGGCAAAATAAATTTCTAAAAAATTATATATAAAATTTTAAAAAACAATTACTTTCATTCCTCCCAACTATGACTTTCATTACTCACTTTTAATATATCAAAATTTTGATTCCCCTCAACCAAACACCACACTCTCCTTTTATTGTCATTTCTTAGCTTTAAATGTGTTAACCAAGCACCTCCTAAAAGTGAGGAATCACCATTCCTTGGATTTTGAGTGGAATGACTTTCATTCATTAGGGGTGCTTGGTTAACACCTTTAGGGTTGAGGAATGACAATGAAATGAGGGTGTGATGTTTGGTTGAGGGTAATCAAATATTTGATATCTTAAAAGTGAACAATTAAAGTGAGCAAATAATAATAAATATTTGGGAGGAATGAAAGTCATTCCTTTCCTGTCAAAAAAAAAAAAGTCATTCATTTCTAAAATTTTATATATAATTTTTAAAAAATTTATTTTGCTTTCTAAATTATTTATTAATATTAATAATAATATTTTAAATATAATTATTATATAATATATTTTTTAATATTAAAAGAGTTAATAATAATTTTAATTATCAATATTTTTATCAAAACCAAACACTTCCCATGATAATGATAGTCATACCTACATATACACCAAACAACTCAACAATAACTAACATATCCATTACCATTCCTCACTACTTTCAAACTCATTACCATTCCAATTCTTTTAGACAAACCAAGCACCCCCTTAGACTTTTGAGGTAAATTTTACACATTATTAAAAATGTTTTAAACTCATTATCTTGATTCCATTCTTATAGAATTTGAGCAAACCAAACGAAATCAATGACTATAATGGTAATTTTAATTATTAATCAAACAATACAATTTTAAGGATTATATTCATTCTATTCCTAACTACTATCATTCTTATTAAGCATAACAAACCAAACGCCTCTAAAACTACAAATGACTAAAATGCATTACGCGGCCTTTTTTTCGACAATACGCGGCTTTTTGTTAAAAAAGATTATATTAACTTTTCTTGACAGGATTATTTTTATTAAATAATGCTATTAATTGCCCCGTAAAAAAAAAAATGCTATTAATTGGATTACGTTTTCCCTTTACTTTTTCGTGGCTTGATAACACTGTTTAAAATACTCCCTTTCAAAAAAAAACACTGTTTAAAATACTTGAGCAGTTTATTCTCTCGTTTTGCCCTTATTATCTGCTTATCTCCATTTCGGAGTTCCGTTTTGCCAACTACCGTCTTTCTACATTGTGCCACAGTAGGTCCTTTCTCTCGCTCTAACTGTGTTTAAGTGAAATTCTGGGATACTATTAACTCTGATAATCGTCTGGCTTTGATTAGATCTACCATTTTGGTTAACCCTAGATGTCATAGTTTGTGTGATTATTATTATTATTTTTTTTTCTGTTTTCGTTCTTCCCTTGTTAGGGTTTTTACATTCGTGTGATGGTTAGGGTTTCGGATTTGTAGCGATTTTTAATATAATTGTTGTTAGGGCTCGGTATTGTTAGAATTATCGATTTAATTAGGGTTCTCGCTGTTCTGACCATTGAAACCCCTATGACGGTTAATTTAACGTGCAGTTATAGTTCCATATTTGTAGTGATTTTTGGTATTTTTTATGGCTCAGTTTTGCAATTAGGGTTATGCTGTATTTAATTAGGGTTCTCCCAGTCTCAGATCTGATAGCGTTGATTGTTGAGTTTGTGATTATAACCAATTGCATTATTTCTACGGTTCAAATGTAATTCTCTCTCTCTTTTTCCTATTAATTTAAGGTCATGAGTTTGAGGTTTAGTTTAACCTGGATATAGAGATTTATAGGGGTTATTCATATTAAGGTTTCAAATGAGTGCCGTGAATCACGAACTTAATTTTCTGCAGCAAATTTGCAATGGGAACTTAATTAGTCATGTGACGAATATACTCTGTACCACGTTTTCGACGTCCTTTCTAATTTCATGCTTGTCGTTCACTCTTTCTGTTTCTGCGGTAAAGGTTGTTGCATGTCTGATGTATGCCTGTATATCTGCTATTATATCCTACCTAATGTATTAGGGTTGTATCTATGCTATTGATGACTATTTTTCAATCCATATTAATCTTTTTCTAAACAACTATGTTAAAAAATTCTTCCTTAATATTAGAGGCTGGTCGATTAAGCGAAAGAACCTTATGAAGTATGAACCTGTGATGGTTGTTTCTAGTTTGGGTTGAGAGGATTGAAATTACTGCTGTGTGATTCACTGGAGAATGGAGGGAAATGGAAGGGGAGAAAGGAAGCATTATATGTTGAAATAATGACGGAAAGAGGAATGTGGTACTTCCTCTATCAAACATAGTGCCTTTCAATGACGTGGTTCCTTATCCTTCTTCACCATTTCCTCATAATTAATTTTTTTCTTTTGTTCCCTTCTTGTCTTATTTTCTTCCCCTTCATTAAAGTGGGATTGAAAAGGAGAAGGATAGAAGTTGTATTGTATATCTTCGTCTTGAAGTGAATGAAAATGATGGCTTGTATGAAGATAGTTCAACTATTCGACTGTTAGTTTTTCTGGATCTTTTATGTTTATTATAAAGATGTTTGAAAATTTGAGGATGTGGTTGGCTTAGTGTATATTTAAATTAGAGTTTTTAATGGGTGTTGGTTTCCAACGTGAGTGGATGCACGGTGGTATTATTTGTTGAAATTAGTAATAGTAGTGTTGGATTATGGTGTTCGATTTATGAAGGATAAAGTAAAGATTTCCCTGGACTCATTGACTTGGTCTTGGGTGTGTGGTTGTGGTGGACAGGGAGGAGGCAGCAGCTGTGGTGGTATTTTGCATATAAGTGTTGGTTTGTTGATTGGGATAGTTTTGGAAATGAGCTTAGACAGCAGGAGAAGGAGCAGAAGCAGGAGCAGGAGCCCAATGGACCGTAAGATGCGTACTCAGCGCTATTCCTATCGTGATGCACCATATAGTCGGGATTCAAGACGGGGCTTCAGGTTATATGGTCTCCATTCATTCATATGTTTGGTGTTTTGTTGTAAGTTATTTGGATTGGAAAGGAGGCAGCGGTTGATGTATGGGATCAATGTAAAGTGGAAAACTGATTTGATACTTTTCTTTATTCTTGTGCATGCTTGTTCGATCTTGATCGGCCCTTTTGGTTCTCTATTTGAGATCATAAAATGTTGGTTACCTGTAGTTTCTTTTTCTCTACAATGTCAGTCCTTCATTGGGGAAAAAGGGGCAGAAATGTAGGAAAACTAACTGTTTTAGTTCCTTTTGTTCTTCTCCATGTCTTCCATATAGTTATATACCAAGATGAACTTCCTACCAAGGTCACGATTGATTCGTTTTTTTTCTTTTTCAGTCAAAACAGTTTATGCAAGAACTGCAAAAGGCCTGGCCATTTTGCTAGAGAATGCCCCAATGTGGCCATTTGCCATAATTGCGGTCTTCCTGGGTAAGTATGTTCGATATATATGCTAAAATATGTCCTTACACACTTAACATCCCATATGTTTTTTCCTGCAACCTACATAATATGTATTCATGTAATTAATTCGACTTTTGATATTCAAAATCTATCAATGAACCCACTGTTTAACCAGCATTGATGATGGGCTATTCTATTTTCTTCTATTTAACATGAGCATGTACACAATCTGTGTTTTATTTAAAGATGCAGCATGTGCAGTAGTATCTTCTGTAGTCTGTACAGCATCCTTGGAAGGATTTTTATCATTGTCTGGTCTTCTGCAAACATTTTCCCTATGTTATGGTGTGAATTATTTATAAACTACTCTGTTAGGATTATGGGTAAGTTGGAATAAGGGATAGACAAGCTGTGCACATGATTGCCATGTCAATGACCTTTTATCTTATGATTCTGCACACATCATATGTTTTAATAACTGAGGAGAAAAATATACAGTTTAATTATATCAATAGTAAAATGAGCACATAAAACCTCTTCATTGTATCTGTTTGAATGTGTCATTACTTTTTACTATATAGGATTCGTTCTTATGAACTGCCCGCTTTGAGTATATTTAGTCGCTCATTTTCCCCCTTCCATCAGATTCTGAAACAACTAATATGGGAAATTTTCAATGTCAATTTCCAAGTCCAAATTTTTTTGTTTTACACCCAATACAAGTAATAGTGAATCATCCTTTAACCCTTTCTTTTTGTGATTGAACTTGAATTGAGTGAATGAGACATGATAAACGGTTGCTCGAGGAATTATATCCATGTGCAAATGTGAAGCGTGGAATTCATCTTAGTTGCGTTTGACATGTGGACTAAGAAGTAATGAGTGATCATCTATAGGATGTTTACTGTGAATTATTTGCCTTCTACCATGCTTTGGTTCATTTTGTTGTCTGGCCATATGAGCCCACCTTGCGGTAATGTTGTCATATGCTTATGTCTCTATCTGTGACCACTTTTATATATTCTTTGTTAGACTGATGCAAACTTTTGTTGTTTATGTTTACGCTCTAGTTCTGTGGTTAAGAAGGTTCAATCTTGCATTTTGATTATTGCTTTTTCCCTCTTTAAAATAAATGAATAGGCACATCGCATCAGAATGCACCACGAAATCTCTCTGTTGGAATTGTCGAGAACCCGGCCACATGGCTGGAAACTGTCCGAACGAGGGCATCTGCCACACATGTGGGAAGGCAGGACACCGCGCTAGGGACTGCACTGCTCCTCCACCGCTTCCTGGAGATATGAGGCTGTGCAATAACTGCTTCAAGCAAGGCCACATGGCTTCCGACTGTACCAATGACAAGGCTTGTAAGAACTGTAGAAAAACAGGGCATCTGGCCCGTGATTGTCAGAATGAGCCTGTGTGCAATTCGTGCAATGTATCTGGGCACGTGGCAAGAGACTGCCCCAAAGGACATATGCTCGATGAGAGAGGTGGTGGATTTCGTGGCGGTGGTGGTGGGTTTAGGGACATTGTTTGCCGGAATTGCCAGCAGGTAGGGCATATGAGTAGGGATTGCATTTCGTTGACCATTTGCCATAACTGTGGGGGTAGGGGGCACCTTGCGTTTGAATGCCCTTCGGGGAGGTTGATGGACCGCTTTCCGAGAAGGTACTAATTAGTGTCTGTTGATTAATGTTTTCCGTTTCTGAACTGAGTTTGATGTTGCACTTTTTAGTACACTTTGTTCTTAACATGTTCCGTAACTTCTGGTGGAGAAGAAAGTGGAGTGTATCGGTTGTGGGATTGGTGTGGCTCTATTTACAACATGTTGAATTCATTAAAATTATACATTTTTTATTAAATATAGTTTGTGTTTGTTGCAAAAGAGTATGAAATAGAAGCGATTCTAGTGTTTGCAAAAGCAGCCTAGAAGTACAAGGGGCAGGAAATAAGTTTTTTACATGTAAATTGTTCATGATAAATTTATGATATCATATTATTTAGAAGTATCAATAATAATTATTCTTTTTATTATTTAAATTATTCCAAGTTAATTTAAAAACATAATATTATACTTTCTCTGCCTCATAATATATGCTAGGATGACAAACGGTGGAGACTTTCCCCAATTAAAATGGTTTTTTTTTATTAATATATATATAATGACTTAAATTCTTTCATCATGTCGCTTTCACTTTTCACATTAAATAAGATAATGTATCATAATTTTTAAGAAATTCATATTAAACAAGAAAATATATCAATTCACTGCTATAATTTTCTGAAGGAGAAAAATTATTGTTGTTATTATATCAAACAACATACTGTCCTTACCTTTTATTTTGTATTATTTTTAGATTTATAATTTCTTATGGATATATACACCAATCTCAATTAACTTTATAATAGTTTAATATTTTATAATTTTTCTAATGATTTATAATCTAATAAGATCTAAATAAAATAATTAATATATTGATACACATATATATATATATATTTTTTAAAATTGTGTATTTGAGTTGGGGATACCCGACTCCGTTAGGGGCGGGTATGGGGATAAAATTAAATTTCTCATCGGATTTCGGGCCGGGTCATGGGACAAAAATATCTTGTTGAGGTCGGGGCTGGGGTAGCAAAAACCGCCTCCATCCCCCTCATTGTCATTCTTAGTCTCCTATTATATGCATTGTTTGCTTACAAAGTCCGTTTCGTACTATATGCACCATTTTCTTAAATAACAATAAAATAAATTTAACTTTTTATCCATCTCTATCATTATTTTTTCTCACACTAACTATCCCAAATTATTTTGTTTGGGTTTAAATTCGTACATATTTCAAAATCGAGGTTGTAGTTATCACACTGGAGATCGAGACGGACACACGTGCCCCCATAAATTTTTTTTTTTTTTTTTTTGCATTATATATTTTTATAGTTTTTTTAAAAGATATTTATTTATATAATGTTGATAATTAATTTATCATGCAAATATTGTTGCCTATTCTATAAAAATTTGTTGATTCCAGTTGTACTTCCTTCATTGTATAATTATTTACATTTTCTCCCATTCGTACATCTCATAATTGTTATTTGCACACCCAAAAATTAAATGTCTTCATAAATTCAACCTCACAAAATGTAATTATTTTTGGAACCTACACATATATCCAATGTAATGTATTTCTTTACTTTATTTTTAAAGAAATTATCCCTCAAAGACTCTATTCATTATACTCTCTCTGTCTCATAAAACCTTTCACACATTCCTTTTTCGTCCATTCCAATATAAGTTTCACACTTTTAAAATAGAAAACCTTTTATAAACTTCACCTTATAATTTCCACTAATTTACACAAATGTCATTATTTTTTGACTCACAATCATTACTCATTTTTTTTTTAAAGCGTGTGCACTCCCTCCTATGAAAGCTTCTATGAGAAGGAGGGAGTATTATTTTATTAAAAATTATGTCAATTATTGGGTACAAACAATAGTAAAGCGAATAAAGTAATATACTTTACTTGTTAATTCTTATATGAAAATAATTTCTTAATGTGTTATATATTTATATATTTTTTTGTGCCCCCATCGTAAAATTTTTTTGGATCCGTCCCTGCTGCAGATGGCATTGAAAAGAAATGAAAACAACTTTGTGCCTCACATTTTTCGTGATTATTATGATCAGCAGCATGATGTTATTAATAGGTTTCATGAGCATGAAGTATCTGGAAATATATCTGTTAAAAAAGCTTCATGTTATTTCATTTCATTTAGTAACAAATCTTGATGTGCAGGATCTGAAATATATAACATGAACAAGTTTCAAGTGTCATTTGATTGATTGATTGATTCAGGGTATGATAAGGAGAGAAGAGTATTTGAAAGCATGAGATGAGATGAGGCCTTGGTTACACTTGCACACTCAATCAATTGTGTCATTTACAAGGCATCAGGATGTGGTAGTGATACACAAATTAGGTTGCAGACTTTGAAAGCCTGGTTTTGTAAGGCGATTGTTTTTGTGGAAGAAGGGGGCTGGCTGGCAGGCATAGGAATTGCCAATTGATTCTCATGTCTTATAACTTATAATCAATCAATCATTCCAGCACTCCCTCCTATTTTTATTAAATTAATATTTCATTTAAGATCAACATTAACTAATATGGATTTTATACAACAATTATTCATTATTTTACATACTAACTTAGAAACAAGAAAAACTAAAACAAATAAACAAAAACACTTGCATAGAATATTTACAAATTTAGATTCCTAAAATTACCCATATTAAACTGAAAAAATAAATATTAAAAAATTCGGGTCGGATCGGATTTTCATTTGTTTGAACTGGTCATGACTCATGACTGCAGAAGCAAAGATGAAGTAGGAGAAATTAGAGACAAATAAATTTAAGGTAGAAAGAAAAAGGAATTCCTATTACTTATGATACTTGTTTGTTGTATTGTCTCCCTTGCTTGGACATTGGATACTATTTCATTCAAGTCCTTGAGACTACAACAAGCAACTCTTCTAATTCCCCTCTCCTTCATTATTTCCTTTACCCATCTACCACCTGCTGTGTAAACATTGACCAGCAAATTGTAATGGGAAAACTTGCGAGGACCGTCTTCTATCAACTCTTTTGCAATCTGTTCCCCCAACATTACATCCCCTTCGAAACGACATGACCCAAAAACCCCTGCCCATACTGAGTATTCTGGAGGCCTATCTTCATCACTTGGAATGTTCTTCAATATATTAATGGCCTCCTGCTTTAGACCAACACTAGCCATGAGATTAGCCAAGCACCAATAATGAGCGAAATTTGGTTTTACATCGAACACATCTCTCATTTCACTCAAGTAGTATCTCCCCTTCTCCAACATTCCTTCTCTGGCACAAGCACATAAAACTCCAACGAAAGTAACTTCATCAGGAGATGCTTGTGTTTATCCACCATCTCTGAGTAGAGACTAAGCCCCTCAACTGGATTCCCGTGAATGCAGTGTCCCAAGATCATTGCATTCCAAGTAACAGCGTTCTTGCTTGGCATTCTATCAAAGATCAACCTAGCAATATCCACTCTCCCACATTTGCAATACATATCAATCACACTAGTATCTATAATCAATCTAAAACTTGAAGATGATGATTTAACAAGAGCCCCATGAACTGATCTTCCTTCCTTCAATCTATTAGACCTTCCACAAGCTGCAATCACTTGCACCATTGTAGTATCATTACTCTCAAATCCAAGGCCCATCATTTCTCTGAACAACTTCAATGCGTTCCCTGGGTTCCGGAAATTCAAATACCCAGTGATCATAACATTCCAAGAAACGACATTCTTCACAGGCATTGCATCGAACAACTTATGCGCTACTCCCATTTCACCAACCTTGGCATAACCATCAACGATCGTATTCCACGAAACCAAGTCTTTCTCCGGCATTTTATCAAACACTTGGCACGCAACATCCATTAACTCACAACAAGCATAAAAATGAATGAGAGAGTTCTGCACCGGCAAGACACTATCCACCCCGAATTTCGCAGCGTGCCCGTGGCACATTTGACCCAACCTCAAACAACCCAGTTATCAATGGCGGGAAAGTAAATCCATTAGGATAAAAATGACCTCCTCTTAGCATCTCAACATAAAAACCACAGCTTTTGTATAATAGTTTCTGCAAGAGTAGCTCTTTATTACAGTGTTAACACAGAACGAATCAGGTAAATCGACACACCTGAAAATCAAAAACGTATAGCCTGAATCGTGGATTATATTCGACGAGAGCTTCAAAAGGCGGCCGGCAAAAGATGAGTCTTGGAGAAGGCCAGTAGTTATTAAGTGGGCTTGAATTTGAAACAGATGGATTGAACTTTTACAGCATCCAAGGAAGTAAAGAGCTCTGTTAGTAATGATGGTGGCGTCTGAATATGAAGAAGAAAGAGATGAAAAGGACGGCTTAGATGGGTGTGAAAAGAGAAGGCCCATTCATCTACTGTTGTTGGAATGATATACAGCGACTTGTGTTTCATCTCCACCATTGGAAGCCTTCATTTCGAGCTCATCACGGGGAAAATTGGGTGTCACTGTAGATTATACTGAAATCTAGGTTTATCGATTTTGAAACGACTGATTAGTGATTACATAGGGCATAGTTGAACCTGATAAAATATTTGAAGGGCTTATTTCCACCTCTAATATTTTGGGAGTCTATACACCCCTTTTCCTTGATTTAATATGATCATCTAATAATTTGTGAAAAATTTGCTACAGCTGGTGATTAAATCAGAAGCTTTGATTTTTCTTTAGAGGAAACAGTAAATGCAAATACTTTCGACACTCTGTAACAGTAAATGACAAAAACTCCCTCCTCCTCCCTAGATTATTGAATCGTTTATTTAAATTTTGTTAGGTTTGGGATTTTCGTCCACAATATCCCACTGAGGAGGCTGAGGAGATGAAACTCCATAATGCAAAACCTTCTTGAGCCATTTAACCTTGTTTATGTATTCCTCCAACTCCATGATTGCTGCTTCGACTGTGTCTGAATTTAGAGCAAGGGCCCTGTACTTTGTGCTGCTATTTCCACCCGTTTCTTCCAGAGACCGTTTCTTCTTCTTCTTCTTCTTCTCCATCTCTGTTGTTCTTGTGCTCTTCGTCTCATTTGAAACAGCTGAGTTGGAGGGAACCGGACAAGTACCTAAATGACCACATGCCTTGGTTACCAGATTTCATAAATGATATGATAATAGTGTCTATGTCAAAGTAGAAGGTAAACAACTCTAGGTTGTTGATCATACCTTGATTTGTAGGTTTCATAACCCGAGCACAAGGGCAACCGCTGTTCCCTTCCTGCAATAGTATTTAAGACAATGGAGATGACATCAATAAAATCAAGGTTTCCTGTTTTTCTCAGTGGGCTTGGAAAAACAAGCGCCACCCATAGTGGTCCCTGTACTCAACAAGGTATTATAATGCAATAGATTCACCATCATAACATTACACATTGCAATATTACTAGCTGATAAAATATAGTTTGTGCAAGCCGAAAAAGGACATTTAATTACAAGAGACGAGATAACAAACCTGAGGGGGTATTGTCCAACCTCGTTCTGGAGTCCAATCTAAAGATGGACGTACATCCTTGAGAAATACATCATAAAGTGAACCTTCACCAAGAGGTGGTGGTTTCAGCTCAATCTAAAGAAAGAAATAGGTTAATATTATAAGGTACTCCATTGTTACCATAGTTGACTACTCTACCAACCAATGAAAATCAAATTTTATATCTGCATTATCTAATGTGATTTCCCTATTTCTTCTGTTGGTGGGTGGGTGGATTCAAATTTTACAATTTGAGTCAGAAGATAGTGGGGCTAACTAATTGTACACAAAACATGCTCCAGGAATTATTACCTGAGCCTTATCATCACCCAATAACTGCGTTATTTTTCCGGACCAATAACAATCATCAGACCACCAGTCCACCAAATCGCCCACCTTCCAAGAATTATCAACAATTACTGTCACTTCTGAGAACTCACTTGGGGCATGAGGCATTTGCTTTTCGTTATAGATCGGTGGGTACTGTGGCCTCAACATCAATTCCTTATGTTTATCTCTTGCCTTCGTCGAAGGGCAAGGGGGCACCTGATATAGCCTCAGTGTTCTCAATTCTGCAGAAAGCCATACATCGAAATTTGAATAAGTGATTATACATAAACATCTAAGAAAATTGCAGCTTTTCTCAATAACAGGAACGCAAATATCTGGTCTCAGTTGTCTTCCACTAATTAACATTGAGAAACCATTAACTATCTAAACGGTAGAATAACCAAACACACAGCAAAATACTGCTCGACTTTTGAAAAAGTATGCATGCTCTCATTTCAAGACTTGAGAGTCATGAATATGAAAGATCAAAAGATTGGGATATTTAAAAAACAAGTGCTATATCCAATTATTTTAGGGGGTTAAATAAAAATCTTAACATATAAATAGGGTGATAATGAAGTACAGTTTTCAGCCTACAGACCTATCTACTAATCAACTGATGTCAAAAAATAACAACCGACAACTTAGAAAGCTTATCACAAATCTAACCTTACATAAAAAGAATATCAACCAAAGCAAAGTGCAGAGACTTACTTTCATCTGGGAAGTCATAATATTCTAAGAGGTGCACATCTCTTCCTTGTTTCTTGGTTATTTCTCTCGTCTGATGAAGAAAATAAACATCCATGTAAATACCAGAGAGTTATGCAGCCTTGCAAATTCAAACTGCTCGGAGAAAAGTGAAGTACTTATAACCTATCATCATACTCTGAAATCACTACCAGAATAGAGGCAAACGTACTACTCAAGTACTCATTACCTAAACAATTTTCTATAACAATGGCAATCCAATTACTACTCAACGTTTTCCACATATGAGTATATTTTACATGGAATTCAAATTTGACATAAGTACTATAGATGACATTTTCCACACATACACAAAAGAAAAGTTATGATTTTTGTTTTTGAAGTTAATCAATGGTGGAAAGGAATGGTCAGGTGTAATGAAAAGATAAATGAAAACACATCCTATGACATGGCAGGTTCTTGCATCACGAGCTTAATCTTATTCACATATAAAAGTAGAGAGTTCATATCCTACATTACCTTGCAGCGGAACCATGCACCACGAAAACCAATCTGGAAAGACCTTGCTTCAACCAGGTCTCCAACTTTGAAAGGTAGATCAGTCTTTCTCCCCATCACAAATTACACCAGCAATTTATATTCCCGCCTATACACAGCCCATACGAACCACACATCAATATCTCAAACACATGCAGATATATATCCTATTACTTATCCCGTATTAAAAAGAAAACAAACTGTGCAAAAACCTTGTCTACAATCAGCCGAGCGTACACTTATTATATTCGAACAACAATCAACCGAACGTAAATCAATTTCTAAATAATTTACGGAGGGAATTGAAAATTGATATTGCAAACCTGGATTCGCTTTCAACCAAGGAAGTAATAACGAGAGTTTACAGCGACAATTTCTACTCCACCGTAACTGAAACAAGAATTCGCTTTGATTCAACAGAAAGCATGAAAATGATTGGCAGCAACAAGAGAAACCGAGAAGAAATCGAAAGGTTTCTATTCTAACTTTCGCCTTTCTGATAAAGGTAAATTATTTTGGGGAAAAATTAGGGTTACTCCTAAAATACACCTAACAAATTTGGCAAGGGCACAGCTATTTGGTAATTTGAGTAAATACATTATACATATATCAGACGAAGTTTGTGGAAATTATAATACATTTTCGTTTTCAGAAAAATTAAAAGAAAGAAAAAAGGAGAAAGAAATTGTATTCGTTCAAAATCGCCACTAAAGAGTAGCAACTTCAGTTGAAATATATATATATATATATATATATATATATAATAGAAGATAAAAACAGTTTATCTCGTCTCTCTCTCTCTCTCTCTGTCATATGCTTCTTCTACAATGGAGGGCGTTGCCTGTTCACTGGGACACACAATTTCACATCATTGGCCATTTTGCATTCCAAAATCTTTAATTTCAACACCGACATCATCTGGCGCAGCACTTAGGCTTACGCAGGCGTCTCCGCCCTCGTTATCAAGCTATCGTTTCTGTAATCGCTCTTCACAGTTATCACCCTTTCAGTTTTCATCACCTTCTTCAAATGGTAAATTCATTTTATGTATGCTGAGTTTGTTATTCGATTGGGCTGTCCTTTTAAGTATGCTTACAATGAGTTTGATGGGTTTCTTTACCTTTTGCTGCTTTTTTATGGTCTTTCTAATTTTAATCCTGGAAAGGCCTTGTAACAATATATTTGTGGGATATGCTAAAACATGGTTAAAAAAATCTAAAGTGCATTTGTAATTACGCTCAGTATAGTACTTTTGTTTTCAATACTGGTGATAAATTCTTGGGAGTTCTACTTTAGTCTGTATGCATTTGATTATGCCATTTACCTTTTATTTTCTGTCTATGCATGAAATTAACATTACGATGTTTTTCTTGATCATCAGCCGCTGAAGTCTTCGCAACACCTGAGGCAGGAGTAAGTACAGAAACAAGTGAATGGGCAATGCAAGGTAATGCTTCATTTGTGTATGTTTGTTAGTGAATGAGAGTTACTAAATGCTTGTTATGCATGTCCTTGTGAAAAAAATAAGAGTTTGGAAGTCAGTATGATAAGCTGTAAGATTATATTAAGCAACAGCAAGTAATTGAATGGAAATCTATGTATTAATCCATCTATTTTTCTCCATATTGTCAAGAATGTATTTTAAAGGGGACAAAGGGGGTTGAAGGCTTGAACCTCAATTGTAGTGATTACATATAATGTTCAACATGCACTTGATGGAATTATTGTGCATAAAATGTATATGTCAAAATAAGTATGTGCCTTCAGTGTCTACTCTCAAATGAATTGCAAAATTCAAGCGGACAAAAATGAGTCTTTAGATGGTTATTACTTATTTACTCATAACACCTTACATATCTCGACCACAAAATCACAGTGGCTGTAATAATATTGACAGATTTCTATACTTTAAGAAAAGATGTTGAGACTATCTCAGAGCGCGTTGAAGAGATTAGGGGTGGTGCTGGTTTGCAACTGCTAGAAAAATATCTTGCAGAATTGGAGGAAGCCTCAGGTGATATCTCTCTGTGGGATGATCGTGTCAAAGCTCAGCAGACACTTCAGGCTTTGACAGATGTCAAAGAAAAATAAAACTTCTCAATGACTTCAAAACACAGGTCTTAATTCCATCGTGTGGGACACCAAAAAATAAAGGTTTTGAATAAAACCTTTAACTCTTGCATTTAGGAATACCTAAATCTCCCGTATGGCACAGGTTGAAGATGCGGAAACAATAGTGAATCTTACAGAAGAGATGGACTCGATTGATACAAGTCTCCTTGAAGAAGCTGCTGGAATCATTAAAGAATTGAGGAAAGCATTGGACCGATTTGAATTGACTCAACTTCTCTCTGGACCTTATGATAAAGAAGGGGCTGTAATTAGCATCACAGCTGGTGCAGGGGTACTGATGCCCAGGTAACTCTACTTCTGATTATTAAAAAAATAAATAAATAATAAGCTCCAAATTCATTTCCTCTAGATAAATAATGGGCACACCGTAAGCTTAATGACTGTATAACCTTTGGCTTGTGTATTTATTGAAGAGATTCTAGTTTATAATACTTATGACCTGTCTACGCTTTCCTTGGCTACAAATATTTTTAGTGCAAAATTCAAGATTGAGTTTGTTCTAGCAGTATATTTGTTGACTTGCAAAAATTGCATCGCCTCTTCTTTAAATTTTTTTGATACATTCCAGTGCAGGATTGGGCTGACATGCTTCTCAGAATGTACATAAGGTGGGCGGAGAAGCAGAGGTTCAAAACAAAAGTGGTTGAGAAGTCCATGGGAGAAGAGGCTGGTATCAAGTCAGCTACTATTGAAGTGGAGGGCCGGTATGCCTATGGATACTTGTCTGGTGAGAAAGGGACCCACCGGATCGTGCGACAGTCCCCCTTCAATGCAAAAGGTCTTCGCCAGGTAAGCTGGATATGTCTTTGATTTTCACAGCAATCAATTTGTTCAGTTATAAACCTATATGATGTGTTGCCATGCAGACTAGTTTCTCTGGTGTTGAAGTCATGCCTCTTCTTCCTGAAGAAGCGGTTGTAGATATACCCGAAGAAGACTTGGAGTACAGCTTTTCTAGAGCAGGAGGAAAAGGCGGTCAAAATGTTAATAAGGTTGAATCTGCAGTGCGGATTACTCACATACCTACTGGAGTGACAGTTCGTTGCACAGGTTAACCTCATTTATTTATCCTTAAATCTTACAAGTGGTCTTGTTTTCTGTTGTGTTATATTGTCGTTGTTTACTGCCCTGCACTACATTTATCGATTATTAGCTTGTGCATTATGTAAGTGGTAAGACATCATTATTCAGAAATCATAGAAACATTTTTCCTCTTGCACCCCCTCTCAATAAGAAAACGATATTTTCTTCTAGCCAAAGAAGTTGTAGCCATTTGCGGAATAGCAAATGTGAAATATCACTCTTAAAAAATTAATAATACCCACCCCTTGTATAAAAGAATGTTTTTTTCTCCCTTTATGCATCATAAGACCTGCAAGATTTCTTGAAAAATCCACTGTGGCATGTCTCAAGAAAGTTTCACATGCTCGAGACAGTGGACTTCTTGAGAGAGAGCTTTGTGTTTTACAGAAAGGGTATCTTTATCTTTTCATATGCCAAAATAGGTATATTCCACTCTTCTGCAGCACAAACAAAGGGTCAAAAATCCATTTTGAATTTCTTCGAGAACTCAGTAAAGAACTCGCGTGTGCTCGGCCTGTAATTCCTCTCTCAAATTCTCCTTATATCATAGTTCTATCTGGCTTCCAGTTTAGTGTATTTTAATTTTTCTTTGTTATTTCAGAAGAACGGTCCCAACTGGCGAACAAGATCAAGGGTCTGAGCAGATTGAAAGCGAAGTTGTTAGTCATAGCTGAGGAGCAAAGGGCATCTGAGATCAAGCAAATTAAGGGAGATATTGTGAAGGCAGAGTGGGGGCAACAAATACGTAATTACGTTTTCCATCCATATAAATTAGTTAAAGATGTACGTACGGGGCATGAGACATCAGATATCGCTTCTGTAATGGATGGCGAGTTAGACCCATTCATCAAAGGTTACCTCAAGTACAAGTACAGTACGTCCATGTCAACTGTAGAAGAGCAAGCGTAGCCCAGCTGTGGAAATAAATTATTGTTATAACATCATCCGAGTTGTTGGACATGGCAGCAACTCACTTGTCATGGCCAAAAAGATTAAAGATATTAGCTTTTGAAGTCTTTTCTTGTTTCATGGTTATTTATGTTTATAGATCAAGATTGGTTGGTAATACCTTCCATGAGCAAGGTAACTCTATAACTTCATATAATCTCCTTGATACTCACATTCCACTAATTTGAACATCTACTTTCCTCCCAATCAAACGCACAAGACATCTTATATTCCAAATTATATTTCATCTCAAGGTTTTACTATTACACATCCCAAGACAGAGATGCTCCACAGAGTGGAAGAGAAGAGTGAGTCAATGCTTGTGCTTATCTCCCAGCAATATGGTTCTTATTCTTCTTTCCACATTGTTTCAACTGAGTTCATCAATTATCTGCCACTTTCATGATGCCTTATTTTTTCCAAAAGCAAATTCAACGAATATGTGTTCCCTTTCTGAGCAGCAGCTGCAACCCGCTTTTCCCCAATCTGAAGACATGAGTAAGTATTTTGAGAGCATGCAATCAAATATCTCAATGTAGTTGGGTCAGACATTGACCACTTTATGTTCTGACACCGTAAAATTTTCCCAAGATAATTTTACAAACATGGGTCGACTGGAATTTATAGATAATTGAAACTGCAGGTAAAACTTGGAGCAATGGTGGCTAAAAGCCTAAAACATGTTTAAGAGCAGAGTGCAAATATTTAAGATAAGCAAGTGATGATACCTTATCCATGAGCCAATATCCAACTGTTGGCATATATTGCACCAGGTACATGACACACAGAACAGGCTGCACCACATAAAAGAAGAGGGCTAGAATTGAATACTTGCACATAACAGTAGTTAAGAACCCAACTGTTAATAAAATATATGGAAAATTGATCAGTCTTTTGTTGGTAATCAAGAGAAGAAAGATGCTGAAAAGCAAACAGGAAAAACGATCTTTTAACATAATTAAGCCATTACATGATGAGAGCAATCAGCCAGACCAAAGAATCATGGTGCTAGCTCATAACTGTTCATCATGATCCTACATATTTTGCCTTTTCATCACTAGTATTACTAGTCCTTAGGACACAAGGAATTCTTCAATACATATAAACAGTATTGATGTCTCAATGAACAAACCTGATACGATATCCATGCTTCCTTCAAACCATGGCTTGCAGCAATTATTGTGAGCTCTGCACACCTCTCCGATGGCACACGCTTCTGAAAATTTATATGCAAAAGTAACGGTATTACATCAAGTCACTACCAATGTAACTCCAAAATATAATACATACAATGGGATCTACAAGCATTGTCTATTAGGGTTGTAGATGCATAGAAACACAGAATGTGTAGTGCTATGGGCATTAGATCATCTCATGACCAAAAGACATTGTGATACAACATGGATTTATGCAAACAAAAAGGCAGACATAAGTTTATAGTAGATGTACAACATCGTGATACAACATGGATCCATGCAAACAAATGGTAGATATAAGTTCATAGTAGATGTACAAACTCCAAATACTTTGCATCTCAAATTTCATGATCCAATGCACATAAGAAACTACAAAAGCAGATTTCATGGTTAGAAATTAGTCGAGTGCAGTTCTTTTCTTTTCTCCTTTCAACAAGAATACACAAACCATACATGATTACAGAGTGGATTTTTTTCAGAAAGGTAAGAGCCTACCAGTATCTATTAATATATTATATGTAAGTTTTACCTCAGAAGAACCTTTCTGTTCTGAGGAACCTACTTCGGAGCTAGCAGTGGTCTTCACAGGACCTGGACAAACAATAGTTACCTTGATTCCCTTTCTATTTAGCTGTTATCAGAAGAAAACAAATAAGCAATAAAGAAATGAATATTCTGCTCTGAAGCTAGTTCCAGTGATCTCGAATTTGGTACCTATATTTCTTATAGTTCTTTTGAAGAGTGTTTATTATGACAAATTGCTCTGAAGCAATGTTCTCATCTTCATTTTTACATTAGAAAGATTTGAACAGAGGTAAGCATTCAGATTGCAAAATACATGCTTTAGCTTAAATACTTTCCTTCTAATCTTCATTTGTTATATTTGGAAGATTAGAGAGGAAGTTAAACATTCACGTTGCAAATTACATGCCTTAGATGACATACTTGAGAAATATGTGCGCCCAAACATCACTGAACTGGATTGATACTTGAGAGAGTTTTTAAAGTGAGATAAGGTCAAAGCCATACCTCAGATCGCAGGGAGTGAAAATAGCCATTTACAGCAAATTTTGAGGCAGAGTACACCGCCTGACCAGGTGCAGGAGTTTTTCCTGCAGCACTGCTCATCTACATAGAGAAACAACCAAATGGAAGAATTTTTAATGAAACCAAGCTGTGAATATTTTTCTTTAATAATACCCTTTGAAGGATAAAAGATCTATCATTGAATATTATATGCTGGTTTGGGAAAAATATAAATCGCAGAGCAGCAGTCTTGAATTAACAGACAATTGAGATGCTTTGGTAGAGTTCCTCTAAGAGTAGGTGGTTGAAGCATTCCTGCACCAAAGATACAAAAATATACCACAACGAAATGTCCTTTGCCTCGCTTCAGCATGTGCGGTGTCAGAAGTCGCGTCAAAGATAATGGTCCCAAAACATTGACATCAAATGTGGCCTACAAAGGAAGCAAAATATTGAAACAATTATTCTCTTTAAGCTCTACTGGTAAACAGTAACTAATAAGATACGAATCTCAAAGTCAACTAATTTAAAAATTATTGCAGCAAATCCTCCACTACATCAAAAGTAGGTGTTATATGAATATGGTTCATGATATGAACCACTGTCTAACTCTTGATACTTTTGGTCAAATACTTGATACTTTAAACGCTTTTTTTAGAACTTGATACTTTATAAACTTAAATATTACTCTCTCCATCCCACAATTATTTACAGACTTTCCTTTTCTAGACATCCCACAATAATTTGCAAACCCAAATAAGGGAATTCTTTATAAACTTCACCTTCACAATATTTACATATTTACACAAATTGTCATTACTTTTGGGCCCACACTACACTCAATCCAATTAATTTATTTACTTTATTCATATAGGTTTACCAAATTACCCTTCAACACTCCAATCATTACACTCTATTTTCAATTTGTGCCACTATTTACTTGCAAATTGTTGGGGGACAGAGGGAGTTGTATAATATTGTGTTTTTATACTAAATATGGACAATTTAAACAGTAAAAATTTATTGTTGTTGATACGCTTGAACAATAATATCACTGACCCTAATTTTTTATACTTCATGATAAACCATTTTCATATAAAACTTTGTCCTACATCAATTATAACACTGTAAATTGACTTCTAGCTCTCCTAAATTAACTGGCAGGTTCCTTCTTGAAATTCAGAAGGAACGATCCCCATGACTTTAAAGCTTCATCAAA
Source organism: Paraleonurus japonicus (assembly GCA_030762865.1). NCBI lineage: Eukaryota > Viridiplantae > Streptophyta > Magnoliopsida > Lamiales > Lamiaceae > Paraleonurus > Paraleonurus japonicus. Next base: position 215,860 of record CM061060.1, on the reverse strand, counting down.
CACCAAGCTAAAATCACTTTTCTAGTTTAATCAGAACATGTGACACACAAGAGTAATAGGTCTAACAAATATCAATGACTTTTTATCAGCATATGATACCTTAGTACTTTCTTCTGTCACATCCAATGCCATTGATTTCTGCACGATGGACAATGTCAAACAGCCAGCTTAAAAAAAAATGCTAATTTAAATTTTAATTGATCCGACCAGACAAGAGATCAAAAGTGCAGATTTTGATTAAAAACAAAAAAACATTTTGTTCAAGGAACATTCAACTTTTCTTTAGTCTAGAATATATAGTGGTTCATTTCGTTAACTTTCTACCATATTTTGGATACTCATTTATTGAGGTTTATTTAAGTGTTCCTTACAACATTGTGCATTTACTCACAGGGCGCTCGTATGCTGCATTGTGGAACATATAATCCACACCGGCACCCCCAAAAAAAGATTCAGCTTTCCGTACTGTTTCTGCCAGATATTCTTCCCCTCCAGTCAAATCCAAAGGCAAAATTGCTACCTCATCTGGAGCATGCTTCCCTGTCTTAGCATCAAATAACCAGTTGAGAAACAAGTATTGGAAATGGCATATACATTCGTAAGATAGAAACACGATAACTGAAAGATTAACAAACCAGTCAGCAGTTTCTTGACGCGTTGCAGTTCCACTTCATTGCGAGCAGAGATTATGAGCTTAGCTCCTAAGCTTGCAAGTTGCTTAGCAAGCACTTCACCTTATATAAGACCCATTAAGATGATATAAGAACATCAGTAGAAAGTCAAATATCAAGGATGCTTCAAGAATAGTGATTTTAACAATTAAAGAAAGGAATAACTGAAAATTCAAATAAATTATTGGATAACATTTACCAATGCCGCGGCTAGCTCCAGTTATCCAAATAACCTAAACAATCATCCTAATTAGTCACCAGGATATAAAATTAACAAATATGGAAGGAACAAAAAACCTTATCCTCGATTTCTTCACGCTTCACATGTTTTTGGACATCAACGTGAAATCCCTGCATAAATTCAAACAGTAACTGAAATTTAGGAAAAAACTCAAGAAAATAATAATGAAGCGCCCATCGATAACGGCACAACAAAAACAAGAAAAGAAACGGATGATTAACGAAATGTACCATCAGCTTGGAGGAAACTGAAGAAGAAGGCGACGAGAAGAGCTAGAAATAATGAAGAAATTACGAGAGTCAGCATTTTATGTTGCTAAGATTTTCAGTTTCCGAGTAAAATACAATACAGATTAATTTGATGCGTGATTTTATAGTCAGAATTTGGCGTGAAAACCAAGTCCACTAAAGCGCTAATGCGACTCTGCGGGAGGGTCGCGTTTAAAGAATTGGGCATAATTTATTTGAATTATAAAAATTAAAATACTGGAGCGCACGCTAATGACTAGTGAGTAAAAAATAAATACCCAAACTTCTTATTCTAATTTCTAATCACTCCCACACACATTCAGAGAGAGAGAGAGAGAGAGAGATATGGCCGCGAGAAATGCCCTGTTGAAGTATCTGAGGGTAAACGTAAAGCCCGTGCTGGCTCTTCAAAACCCTAGAACAACTGGCGGCGGCTTGTCGCACCTCGTTAGGCGCCACTTCTCAGATGAAGCTAAGGGTTCGTTCCTCGACAAATCTGAGGTCACCGATCGTGTAATCAATGTTGTGAAGAACTTCCAGAAAATTGAACCCGGCAAGGTGACACTATCGTTTTCCTGTCTCCCTTAATTAATATGTGTCTTATACGTGTTCTTGTGAACACAACATATTTTTCGGTTTTTATTTCGTCGTATTGATTTCATGGACACTGATATGAAATTGTGCTAATATGTGGTCGCCGCGGTGTTCTTTTGTGCCCTGTGATCTGCATTGATGGAATATTTAAACAGAATATAGTGGATTAAGGATATCTGGGGATAGGCCTTGGGAAAGATGAGTTACTTCCGTTTTAACTCAGAGATTAATAGTCAAACAATAAACTGTCGGGGAATTGGAAGAGCCGTCAGCAATCGCTATCATGATGCTAATTCAAGATAAATTTCTTATGAATTTTTACTACTTGGTTTCGCCAATATTAGCATTTAATGAACAATTTAACGTATAGTATGGGAATCTGTTCCTCCATTACAGTGTCATCAGTTAGATAAAAAGATGAATTTGTTTTCCCCAGCTTGTCCTCTTTTTACAAAAAGCTTAAGACTAACTTATCTGGCTTCCATTCTCTTTTAACATTCTATCGTCTCTTGATGTCATTATAGTACTCTTTCCAGATTTTTGTGACTCTTGAGAGTATGAACTCAATAGATTCGTAGTCCGAGTAGAAAGAGTTAGAATTGGAAGTACTTACTTTGTTTTCATTATTTAAGAGGGGTGTCTACATTATGACCACTTATTTTACACGTATTTTGTCAAAGATCCTATTATGTGATTTACCTTGGACTTGCTTAATATTCTAATATGCTTTGTAGGTTACTCCAGATGCTAATTTTCAGAAAGATCTTGGGCTAGATAGCTTAGACACTGTGGAAATTGTGATGGCTCTTGAAGAAGAGTTCGGGTTTGAAATTCCGGACAATGAAGCAGACAAAATCCACTCCATCAAACTTGCGGTTGACTTTATAGCATCTCACCCTCAGGCAAAATAGAGGTGCAGTGGAGCCTCCTTCCACCTGCTTATGCTGAGACTGGTTATTTAATGTTTGACTATCTCTTTATTGCAATTGCTGAATATTTATCAAGGTTTTTGTCAAAGTGTACCTTGCATTTGCAAGCTATGCTGCTTTTCTGCCTAATTCCTGATGATGATGGAAACTACAAGCGAAGTTTAATTACTATTAAGCCTATCATTTCTATTTATATCTATAGATTACCAGATTTTATGTAGTTTCATCATCGGTATTCAACAGGACGTCATCATATTTTTGCTCTGGGACTTTGAGATTTATTCATGATATATTTTTGCCAAAATATTTTACTGACATAGGCAAGGCACCATGGTGTTATTCTCTGTCAAGGTTGAAGATCTTCGTAACAGTCTAGGAAAAATAATATACCCATGCTTCAAATTGAAAAATATTTGCCGAACCTTCTTACGCGCCACATGAATAATGTCAAGTCTTGAGTTTGGTTTATTTATATCAGTTATAGGTATAATCAATCGTGCATCAATGCTGGCTGCCTATGGTGCTATAAACATTGTTCCACAAAGACAAGCTCGTTTATAAAGAAAGTGTTCCTTTACATGAATCCTTCTACTTCAAATTATGATATTGCGTGAAAAATGGAACCAACGGGAGCTTCTTCTAGAAGACAACTTTATGTACACACAAAACGTGTTTATACGAAAATATGTATACATATATATATATATATATATATATGCAGCGTTCATTCATCCATCAAGAAGAGTCTGAAGCTTTGCTGATGATAACAGAGGCATAGTTAGCTATGGTGGGCTCCGGCGATTGCCGGAGATGTGCTATTAGTGGAAGTTGCTCCGACAAACGAATGAATTGCCTACATTGTGGATAAGCACACATCTTCACCAGTGAAAACAAGGCGATCTTTAGAGGCGACTCGTTAATCGCATCTTTCCGGGGTTCAACGCCACTGTTGAACAATCTGCCACCACCTTTAGCAACGCCTGAGGAATGGACACACAACTTCAACCATCCTAATAGTTTTAGGACATGAATATGATAATATTCTTAAGAAGCTGCATGTTTTCTCTGCCAATTAACCCTCCTAAAAAGACTAAAAGATCCTTCTAATATGTGATCAGTTATGCCATACTCCTATATTGTTTGCATATTTTATCTTTTTAAAATCCAAATCGTGATGATATTAGAAAAAATATTAGTAAGAATTGAGAATCCCCAAAGTCGTAATCAAACTAAAAATTGTTTTATTTTCCAAGCTATATCCATATGAAGCAACATACATACCTGCATGGCTCCGCTGGAAACTATGTCTTCACAAAGGCGGTTGGAGTTGCGAACTAGGTTACTAAGAGCACCAGCAGCATTTGCCTTTGTTTTGTCTTCCTCTTCTGCAATCAGCACATTTTTCAGCTGAGGGATGACTCTTCTAAGTTCCTCGTATAAACAGTCATTATGATACGCTGCATTCCCCACCTTCACAAACACGTATCTATCAACTTATTGATGCTTTCTCACAATCAACTTCACAAGGAACACATGTATAACTTACGGCAAAGCAGGCGAATTTCCTTGTCCGTTTGTCGGGATCAGCACATCGATCAACAAGATTACTGATGATATGATGTTTTGCCTTAACAAAAATGAAAATCAAACTTTCTCCAAGTCAAAACGGCATTTTCACCATAAAATGACGACAGCAGTTTTAGCAGTAATTTTGTCACAAGAAAATCATAATTAAGAAAGAAAAAGGCAAGATTATTGGTATACCAGCGAGTTATAGAAATAGGAGCTGTGACGGCACATGTTTCCAATAGCACTGCAGGTCTTGGAACGTACATTCGGATCTTCATGAGTGAGAAAGTGCCTCAGATCCTCCAAGATGTTTGCTGCATCTATATATTTGTAAAAGAGCTGCAAACGAGTTTGTGCTTAGAGATCAGTATAAATCGGCTTAGACAATTCAATAATGGAGCCCAAGTGTGATCATAAATTTAGCATGGCTCGAAACCATGGAAATTGAGCTTTTTCTTTCCACAAGATTGTAACAGAAATGATGACTTCAGAGAATGAAGATAAATTATTTTTAGCCTCAAATTCAAGTAGAGACAAGAGAAAAAATGATAAAGAGAAACCAGGTGCATGTAGTTCAGATGAAAGCATTGGTATCAGAACTAGGAAACTTCTTTCACCCATGGACTTAACATGTATGATCAAGTTGAGGAGAATAGATAGAAAAACCTAATAAAACAAAAAGGCAAGGTAATGTCTTAGATTCCGTCATCAGGACAAAACCCGACCAACCATGCACATAATTTGTCATATTATATTCTGATCACTTTTACCCTCCTCTTAACGAAATATTCCTCTTGCACTAAACTTGGGAATTATCAGTTTTCATAGGCGCATGATATTGCCGTTTTGTGTTACTTCTAGTATCTGTTTCAAACAGAAAAGGTGAATAGCCAATCACACAATGGAGTAAAAGTAACCATAAAACTCAGTTGTTTGGTCAATGCCGAGGCGTTCATTTTAATTTTTAAACTCAATCTCCTCAACAAATTATGATAATCGAGATGCGGAAAGATTGTAAAATGGGCCTCCTCTTTCGTAAAGCAAATCGGGTATCAATACCATTTAGACAAAACATAAGTAGAACACAAATATAAAAGTAGAAATTCATTATGTTACCTTGTCCATTCGAGCTAAATCTGAAACAATCATAAGAAAATCCATGGTGACTTCCCTAGGGCAGGGACTATTAAGCAACCTTTTGCTCTGGTTGGATCCAATAAGCCTTTGCTTACAAGTTGAACTGCAAGCGGCTGTTGGGTAGATAGTTTAGCAATAAATGCAACTAGCCTTGCAATATCCTTCACTTCCATATGGTCCAAGCAATGGAGAATGATCATTGGTACTTCAACCTGTAAATGCAGAAGTAACAAAATCGCATGAACAATAAGCTGAAACTGTATCCTCAACTTTGTTGATGTCCTATAGTGCATCATGCATTTCTCATCATGGCAAACCGTAGGCACCAACCATATTCACTATATTGCTAACTTCCACAAGACAATCTGCATTTGGACCAGGAGAATACATAGCAAATGGGAAACTAGGCACCGGCCATAATTCACTATATTGCTAACTTCAACAGGACAATCTGCATTTGGACCAGGGAAATACATAGCAAATGGGAACAGAAATCTTTTGGGAAACCCCCATACGGCACTTATCTGAATGTATAAAAGGGCATAAAGTCGAGATATGAAAATGTCCAAAATATTCTAACTAACTTAGGCATGGTTAAAAGTTGTGAACAAATGTAAAAAGAACACAGCCTCATTACTTAAGAACCAGAAGACATCAGCAACTAACCTCCTCAAGGATCTGAATGTACTTTTTCATGCTTGTCTGTATTGTTCTCATCATCTCTATGTCTTCAACACAAACCTTCCCACCGGGAGAGCCCATATTCAGAAGGAAACCACTATTGACTGAAGCATTAGTGGACAGCAGACCAGGTGCGCTTTGTGCAGCAACGAAAGGAAATGCTAAGAAGTCAATCACTGCATTTACAGTATCCCTTACACCACCAGTCCCTCCCCCAGGTCCACTCCAGGACCGAACCAGCTTAAGATGAGCTTCAGATATTAAATCAATAATGCACTTGATATGTTCAGTCCTAAGTAAAATCTGGCGAAATGTTGAAACTCCACCAGAAAGGCACTGACATATTGAAGTAACAGTCCACACTACTCCACTAGGCGACAATCCTATTTGGTCTTGTGAGCAGACCGATCTCTTTTGAGACGCATTTGAAGGATTGTTAGCTAATAAATCAATAAGAAGCTGTGGAGCACCACTTGCACACAGCTGTTGCACAGCCAGAGGTCCTCCCCAGTTTAATCTGGACTCCAACAACCCAATAGAGCCATCCCTGGTTCCATGTCTGCAGGGAAGCATCCCCTTCAGCATGGTAAGGTTCATCAAGTTTTCATCACCTGCCGGACCTCTGAGATGGTCACACAGAGTTGCAGTTCGTGGAATTAATGGAAGAGCCATCTCAGAGACGGAATTTTCAACCAAAGGTCCCTTCTCAAGAGACAGAATGGATGCAAAAGCTAGCATAGCAGCTGCACAAGAGGGTTGCAATGAGGACTGCATCCTTTCATCCGAAGAAAAATGGTGTGCAAGGATAGAGAGACGAGCAAACTGCTTTTTGAATTTGTTGTTAACATGAACAATGCGGAATTTCTTCCAGATGATTTCAAGCACTGAGCAACTGTGGCAAGAACAAGACATGAGTGCATAACCAAGGCACGTGTATCCGTGACTTTGAGTCTCGAATGATCTGCTCCTGTGTCGTTAGTCTCTTTATTTGAGGTAGCACAAAATGATAGTACGGAGAATATCTCTGAGACAATTGTGCCATCTCCACCACCACTCACAACCGTAGTCATAGGTAGCTTGCTTGGTAACCCACAAAGAATGTTGGTCATAACATCACTATGGGTGCAGCATCTCAATATAAGCTGTGAAAAAGTGCATCAGCCATTTATTTTCGTGGATAAGAGGAAAGTGCCTAATTCATTACATGGTAGCACAAACAGAACAAGTTGCAGAAAAATGGAAATCATAGCTACAAAACTGTGGTATATGAATGGTATAAGTTGAAATCATAGCTACAAACCTGCATCCCAGCAGAGAGACCTATCTCATGACGCTGGTGAAGACAAAAGTAGATAGCAACTTGTATGGCTTTTGACTTGAGAAACGCTTTAGTAATCAAATCAATGGTTTCTCCTAAATCCGTTAAATACAATGATGCCTCATCACAATCCTTAATGTCAAGTTGAATTAGAGAATGGCTTCGGAAAGAATTTAGAGGAAATAATTCATTCCCTTTGGCAGAAAGAAGTTCAAACGCATCAATGAGTGACCAAATGCCTCTGCAGGATTCACAAGCAGATCGCAACAAATTTGTAGAGCCTGATATGAGACTCAGGCCAGAGGATTCCAAGCACAAGCACAAACCACTTAGTACACCTGAAGACTTAGCATGGTCCAAAATCTGTTGAATGGTTCTGTTTGCTGCAACTGGAGTAGAACTTATCTCAAGGTTTGAAGAGACTGCAGATGCTCTAAGAAACTGTGCCACTTGAGATAACACGACTGCAACACATGAAGTGCATTCATAAAGAACTCTTCCAGACATTTCATCACCACAACCTGCGACCTGGAGATATAAAAAGATGAGATATTACAACAAATGCTGCAAAACCTTCCCACTTAACAACAGTAACTATGAAGCAATGAAACTAACCTTTGCATATAATCCAACTATGGTAACCCAGTGACTGAAATAAAGATCACCAAAACTACCTCCACAATTGTCTAGCAATCTTTTGACCACTGAAAAGCTCTGCAAAGAAATACAAATATAAGCAGCGAGCATAAGGACTATCTGGCTTGTTTTGAACTTCCCCAAGGCAATAAGAGATGTCAAACCAAGGGTTCTTAAAAATAAATTAAAGTGAATTTCTGAGCTTCCTTCTACATTCAATAGTTGCAACTAATAAGCCATCATTGAAAAAGGACCAGAGGGGGAACTCACTCGGGCAAAAAAAAATTTACTCATAAAAAATGGCCACTAACTATGGATCTCCTCTGTGTGTCCAGATTGAAGACAAAAACTATTGTTATTATAACCTGTTGAATTTGTGATATGTAGAAACACACATTCACATAGCCATATGCATTCTGATTAGTTAAGGGCAATAATAATATACCTTTGCCATCAAGTCATTTCTATCAGATATTCTCGATTGAGTAATAGCAGAAGTGAAACCAAGAAGTGCACTAATTATTTCATCCAGAATTCCCCTTGAATTGACAGCTCCAACACCAATTAAGTTTGCAAGAATTCTCAGAGATTGGTTAAAAATAACAATATCCTGATCCCTAAAGAAGGAAAACGCAGTGGAATAGAAGGCTATTAGTAGCATGCTGAATTATTTTACAAGTTAATCATGAAAAAGGGTATTACTATAATGAGAAATTAATTTACCTGCAGGATGGTTGGGATTCATCAGATAATTTTTTGAATGGTAGCAGAATAGCAGCCAATGCTTCATTGTCTTGACCAATCACTTTTGCGCCCTTAACCGTGCGAGAATTATTTTCTAACCTGTCCAGCACTTGGCAACCTGAACATAGAAATAGGTCACTCAGCACTTGTAATTCCACCTGAACAAAACTAAGTAGAATATACCACCACCACCCCAAACACACACACACACACACACAAAAGGAAAGAAACTAAAAATCATCTTTCTTATACAGATTAAAAATATTTTTAAATAAAATCCACAATCAATGTGAAGAAGACTGATAACATACAGGGGAAACCATAAACAGAACATATAAATTCCTACCCAATTTCTAAAGAACATGTTTGTAGTGAAGATACTTCTGTGGGGAATGTCAAAACAAAATGCAAAAAACAGAACATGCTTCATTTGATTCACCTGACTGCACAATACCACCTTGACCCGGTAAACCTGGAATCTCCTCCCTTTGCAAGGCATTGTGTCCTGTCGAGTTAGCACCATTAGAATGAGGAACAGTTGGAGTGTGCTGGACCTTCTCATTCTCCCTACCAGCAGGAGAACAGCTCCGACCTACAACCATATACTGTGGTAGTTAGATACCTAAGTATCTTTTGAAGAATAATTGAGAGTTACTCATGTGATTTGCAACACTCTCTGCATAGCTTTAGAGAATAAACATAGAACCTACTCTCTTGACTTGCAACAGTAAATCCACTTGGCTTTTGAGCATTCCCTTCTTGCCTCAGAGCTCCAAAACCTCTTGGAGATGCTGTTCTCACACTACACAACTCCTGGTAATTATTGGAGATCAAACAAAAAGTTGCATGAATAAATCCAAGGAAATCCTAAAATCAAAATGGTAAAACCTAAACTTTGCAGAAAGATATGTTATCTCACTTCTGTTTCTGCGGAAGTATCTTTAACAAATGGATGTTCCAAAAGAGCAGGCCATGTCAGTCTGTTCTGAGGAATCTGCTACCATAAAAATCAAGTACATATAATTGATTTATCATTTATGAATAGATTGAGAAAGTATTTTCCACATATCAACTATTGCAAACTTCACCTTATTCAGCAAACCTTGTAAGAAGCTTTTGAAATTTGAGCTCATGTTATCTGGGAATTTTACCGGATCCTTCAAGGAGTAAATAAAACTAATTAATAATCTAATTCTATATCCTGTGCAATTTAAGAGGTTAAAAACACCAATACCTTAATAATGTGCCGGATAAGTGCATAAACTGAATTTGTGTAAAATGGAGGTTGGCCAACAAAGAGTTCGTACCTGTGTAGTTTGTTAAGTCTATTAATGTCAACAGAAAAGGGGATTAACAAATAGCCCGGAGAGAGAGAGAGAGAGAGATGGACAATATTAAGTAGGATATAGAAGCGGCACACATCTATCCACAAACAACATATGAATCATCTTACTTCTATTGCTTAGCATAGACGAGAACAAAATTTTATATTGTAGGATAGGCAATTATTCAAGAGTTACTGGGTCAGTCATTTGCATTAAATTCCATGTGAATTCTCTAAGTGGAGAGGAAATGCATTGGATCATTAATTTTTGAAATGGGAATCTTATTGAATTATATAGTTGTGCTCACAAACATTACACATCACAAAGGATCGAAACCTTTCTCATTTTCTAGGAAATAGAAAATGCTTCATTGGTGTAAAAGCAGTGGATGTATGACTTACAAAATGACACCAAGAGACCATAAGTCAGCTGTGTGGTTGTACGGCTGCTCTCGAACTAATTCCGGGGCCATGTATAAAGGGGTTCCTTGTATGAATTTGAAGCCCAATCAATCAGAAGCCATTAAACAAGAAGTCTCATTGAATTGCAAACACAACAGCAATGTAAGCATTGTGAGCTTCGTGTTGATTGGTCTCACCTTTTATGGACCTCAAGACTACAGTGTTTGCAGACATTGCACGAGCAAAACCAAAATCACATAGCTGTTTCACAAATAAAGAGAAACATAAGAAAAATACACTGAAATGTCCAGCTCATTAGCCTTCTTTTAATGTGGAAATTTTATGTAAAAATCATCATTCCTGATGTTAACAGAGTGAAAAGAGAATGATAAGTGCTGTTCAGAAAAAACAGACCTTAACAACAGATCCAGAACCAATGAGGATGTTTTGTGGTTTCATATCACGATGAATTATACGGTTTGAATGTAGATAGTGCAATGCTCTCACCTAAAAAATAAACTAGGTGTTAGAACTGTGCATTGAAGCCTCAGTATGAGACTGCTGAATAAGAACCTTATAACTATCGGAGACCAATCCGACAGAATGGAATTCTAAGAAATAGGTTACCAGTTGCTTCGCAATTGCTTGAACTTGTTCTTCCGGAAGACACTTATCATCTTCTAAAATTTCAAATAGCTCGCCCTGAGAAAAATATGAACCTCATAAACTACTTATACTTTCACTTTCATATGCATTAGGGGAATGTGTGCATTAAACATATCATATTGACAATACACTTTGCAGTATAGGAACTAATGGATGGGATACAGTCAGAGACAGAAGTACTAATTACTTGAGCAAATTCAGTAACCACACAAAACTCTTGTGTGCTCTCAAAGGAGTCCAGCATAGCTATGATGTTTTCGTGCTTCAATTTTCTTAGGATCTGAAAAAGAACAAAAGTAACCAAAGTAATCATTAAAAAATAAGCAGAGTGCACCCAACTACAATAAAATGGAAGACCTTGAAAAAATAAACTAAGGGAGTCACATTTAAAACAGCATACTGATGGAGAGAGGGGTGAAGAAAGGCAAGTTTGATGCTCAACCTATTGAGGAATAAGTAAATAAATGAACTGCAAATAAGCCTACTTAACTGCGACAACACTTGGTGCATTAATGAAAGAGAGGAGAAATCATTTTAAAGAATATAAGCATCCACTGTAGCCTTTGAAAACTCATAAACACCAAGGCCATAAATGGTTAGATTGCTTTAACAGAGATTATGACCAGAAGGCAAATTCAAAGGCAGACTAGTTTCACAACAAACAATCCAGCAAAACAATTGATCACTGATAGCTTGTCTGCAGGAAATTTACGTGCAAATTATGCAAGGAAAGGACTAAAGAGAAAAGTCTGGCTAGAACGATTGAAAACATTTTATTCCACTTTCTGATGATGGAAATTCAAAGAGTTCATTGTTCAATAACTTCACTGAATTAAGAGCTCCCCATTACCCGTGAAAAGAAATGTGGCAGTATTCGAGGAAACTAGCCTGAAACAACATATCCATTGCTAACCACACTACCCCCAACGTTTGAGTACAAACCACCAAGTCAAATGTCAAATGAAGTATGAAGTGCATGCAAAGAATATGCAAAATTTACGTAGGGAAACTGAGCGATACTCTAATGATTCTGTTTTCCTAGAATCAACAGTAGTTTATGTGAGCAAATTATGTTATCCTTGTTGCAAATTACGAGAGATTTACAACTTCCAAAACCAAATACTCATTACAACCACAATGGCACAAATAACTACGAAAATCATTACCTCTATTTCCTGTCGTAGGTTCAAAATATCCTTCTCACTTTTCCCATGTTTAGGGATGAATTTCATAGCAACCGTCTGTAGATCTCAACAGCAAGAAAGATTAATATTAGAAACACTGAACAAGATTACCCATCCACAGGAAACAAGAAACACACGCACTTGGCCGCTGAACTTGCGCCGTCCTTTGTACACTTTGCCGAACGATCCCTCACCGACAAGCTCTATGACGTGATAATTTTCGACGCCCATAGTATCTGATGAGGAGTTCAGATACAAATTAGAAAATATCAATATGAACACTAAACTGAGATCTAATTGAATGTAGAAGATCAGAAATTATTGAGCGACGCTTCATCATCATCATATCGCGGCTCGGTGCAGATGATTCACGGAAAGTAAAAACGAGAATTCAATGAGTAAAAAAAAAAAAAAAGGATAGTATGGAGGATCCATTTCACCTGGATAGCGCCTCTGAGAGAGAACCTTGAATTATGGACAAAACCAGGTCTGAACTGAAAATGTTGGCTGCTCGCAGGAGCGAGAGAGGAGGGAGAAATGCAAATTTGAAAAAAGTATGTTGTGGGTGGGTTGGGTACTCCTTATTTATATTTGAAATTGAAATAATTCAAAAGTGTCCTATTGTTACCGTTCCTGCTTCTACCCAAAACTCCTCTTTTTTTTTTTTTTTAGTGATGAGGAAACTACAAAACCAATACGAAACGTGCATTAATTCAAATCTCCGTTTGAAAGGGACTGTTTGCAAAAATACTCACAAGTATAGAAGTAGGTAATGGGAATTACTCATTAATCATTCTCATTAATGATGTTTGGTAATATATACAATTTGAAATTGAAATTAATTTAAAAATAAAATAAACACTAATTTATTTTGATTATATAATTTCCTTCTTATAATCAATCATTTAACAATCATTCATTTTTCTTAAACTCAACTTTTTTCTCGCTCAAATTTTTCGTGCTCAATTTTCTTTTAAAATTCATCAATGGGAATGAATCACTAGTCATTCCCATTACATAAATCTAATACTCCCAACCAAGCGAACCCTCAATATCTCTATAAATTAATATTTTGGACCGGAATTAATTTATTAAAGAATATTTTTAATACGATGAATACAAATTTAATACGTGCGAGAATGTCCATTGAACTATTAGTATAATAAATATATTCATCACAAATAACATAATAATGTATAATAACCACCTTCGAGAATAACGTAGAGGACGACGGTGAGTATAATACAATACCTTTGAAACCATTTACGAGAAATGAAACTTATAGCATCCAGAAAACTTCAAACTCTTTGGTGCAATTTGAAAATATAATACTTAACATTGGATGGAGTTAGAGATGAGATTTAGGTCAATTTGAAGTTAAAAAAAAAAACAATAAACAATAGATAATTATTTTATTATATTGTCCTAGTTATTTTTATAATTTGAAGAAATTATTATATTGATTGGACCACTATCTTATATAGAGATTTTTTAAAAGTCTATTATATTATTAAAATTGATATATTTTTTAATTGACTCAAGTCAAGAGTGGAGTTTTATCTCTTTAATCAAATTAAATAAACTGTCAAAAGCTATAATCTAAAAGTGAGGGTTGTTTTATGTGTTTCGTATACACCATAAGTTTACGATATTTTACCGATAGTCTTGGTCAAGTATTTAATACTTTGAATGTTATTTTTAATTCCATCAAATTTTTATACTTCTAATCAAATATGATATCATTGATCTTAATTCTTGATATTCATGATGAAATTCTTAATATTTTTAATCAAATATTTGGTACTCTAACTTTTCAAAAGTGATAATACCGTAAGCTTATGGTGTATATGAAACACAAGAAACCTACTTAAAAGTGAGATATTTTTATAGCATATGAGTTTTATTTAAACATCATCAATTATTTTTAACTATTTTGCAAACACTATCAACTTATACTTGCAAACACTTTCTCCAAAATCACTAATATTAATCACCCTTTCAAAAGTATGTTTCCATTGTACTTACTATAAAGCAAAATATGATCTTGTCAAACTGACATGGTATTAGTTAAATTTAATACCAGAGCCGAATACAATCTAAATTGTGATTATTTTCTTCAGAAATATCGCTTCTTTTAGAAAATAATTTTGATATGATACAAAAATCCTTGTACAATTTAAAGCCGTTAATATTCGATGTGCTTCTGCAGGTGTTTTTCATGCGGTTTATACGAGCATATTTGTGCACGTGATGTTTTAATGCAAAGTTCAATTGCAGTCAAATTGGTACTTTATTTAATACGGAAAAAACCACGGATGAGTTTAGGGATACGACGGTAACATGTGATTTACAAATTTTATTGAAATTATTTGGTAATTCTAGTAAAATATTATTCTATGACGGCATTTCATTTTAAAATAAATGCTACTAATTAAGCATTACATGAAGAATTTGAACTGAAAAATTGTCCAGTTTAACACGAAAGCTCATCTATGCCAACCCAAAATACGCAACTAGAATTATTCAAGCACAGGCAATGAGGAAAAATGTAATAGTTAAGAGTCTCAGATCAGCGTCTAAGAAATATGCATCACAGTTCTATCACAGCAGTTTGTGTAACAAACGTGGATGTAGTTCTAACTTCAGATGATTCTGCAAAAAAACTCATGATATAATTTAACATGATAATAACAACTCGTTTCAAAGACGAAATTCCCCTTTTGTCCTTCGGAATCTAACACGCGACACCTGCATGAGAACTCCAGTGATGGCTGTTTGACCTTCGGATGAAAAATGTCCACTTGGGCATCAAATATCAAATGCCTGCCACACCCTGCACTAACAGAAGCAGCATCACAAATAGTTGAACATCGAATGCAAGGGGTTGAAGCGTTCAGACTCAATTATTATATGATTATCCAACCAATATATTGTTGTGATTCCTAATTTACCCAAGCAGAAAAGAAATGAGAAGGCTCTCTTAGTTCACCATCTTATTAATATGGTAACGAGCATTTTCAGAGCAATTCATCTCCAACAGTACTAATTTGGAGTCTGCAGTCGCATTTTCTTACCTTGTTGTCAAACATATGAAGAGAGTCATAAGTAGTATCCATCTATTAGCCACATCATAGCTTTGAACCGAGAGAACCTATCACTCATACGTGACCGGGAGAGAACCTATATTTATGTTCTATTATTAAATCATAATCATTAAAATACTATAGCTTCAAATTCAAGCATATCTTACCCAAAGATAAGAAATCAGAATAATTCAAAAACTCAATTCCCTTGTTAGTATTTGTGACTAACCCAACATTCTCAATTTGAGAAGTACACAGAGACAGAAGATACAAGGTTTTAAAACTTCTTATTGAAGTACAGTTGCATACATCCAGGTTAAGACCATTTTGTGAAATAATTATATGACCATTTATTTCAGCAGATCATATTAATCTGCTGACATGGGTGAGCAGATGCTGTCTTGTGACCATGGAAGACAACACCAAAAGCGTTTCCCTGAAGGGACTGCTTTTGGCATCTTCAACACAAATTTTAAATAGAAGAAACGATCCTGTAACAAGATATCAGTTTTATGTCACTGATGCTTATATAAACTTCCGCAATTGTAACTCAAATTAGACACTCCATCTATTTCCTAATTGTAGCATAAACATACGTATTCAAAGAAAATAATAACTCAATAGAAGAAAACAATAAAACTAATGAAGACTAAAGGCTATCTATATTTCCAGAGAATAGATAGGTACCAAAAGAAATGCTGCTTTATAGATCCGCAAGAATTGGTCATCTTCTTCGCACAGGTGTAGCCTGACCACGTCCTGCAACTACTGGTTGTGCTTGTGAACCCGGTTGTCCATTAGGCTGTTCCTCAGCATTCATGGCTTGAGTCATGGCATTCATGATAATGAGCCCAAGAGGAATCATGTACATCCACTGCAATGAAACCCAAATAGCATATGAGCGTCCTTACCCTCAAACTGTGGCCCGTGGGAAAGTAAGGCGAAATCAATAACATCAACATAAAAGCTTCTCAGTTTATACTTACATATTTAGCCCAGAAGGACCTCTCTGGAGGTTGCACTTCTTCACCTTCTCCATTTTCACCGACAACTGCTTCAGTAAATACTGGAGTTCTGCTTCACATTTTAATTCCAATTATAAAGTAGCCAAATGCAAAGGGTGAAACTGGGAATTTTCTCATTCTGTTAACCCTCTACAATTGGTTAATCATAAATTAAAAAGCACCCTATAAGATGATAGAATACCTAACACTTTCCTCCAATGTTATACTACTGCACTCAAATAAACAAAGAATCCCTACAAATGAAGTTCAACCAATTTCAGTATTAAGATAGCCTAGTGTCTATCTTTTTGGGCACCACGGAAAAAACTTTAAAAAAAAGAATGAAATATAACTAATATTATCAGATGAAATCATTTTCCATGCACTGATTGGAACTTATATGTACTAGGAAAAGGGATCTTACCTAGGAGCCTGATCACTGCTCTTCAAGACTGTATGGGACTTGAAGGACCACTTTGTAGGCTGAGAAATAATCAGTAGTATAATGTTTGGGAGGTCACTATTAAATATTTGCAGTTATTCTCCAAGACGGATGAGTATGTAACAGTAAAGTGGGCTGTAGGGAAAAACATACGAGTTTCAATTGACGTGGAAACTGGCACGATCCTGGAGAACCATAATTAACAGCCAATATATTTACACCCTCCTGCAATTCATAGGATAACAAGCAATACATAAATTAAAAGGAATGAACCCCTAAGAGATACAAGAAAAGTTAGTATTTTACAATAAAGAAGTGCATACTGAAAGGGATCAGGAATAGGAAGCTTTTGCTTCCAAATTTAAGGATCAGTCAGTTTTTAGGTTTCTAAAACGTATCATTTTAAACAATAAAAAAATTATGTGCACAATATCCAGAAAACTGCATTAAGAATTTAAGATGCAATGAAAAAGTCAATCCCGTATGACATATGGCAAGCTTGAGGTTCACAGACTGCCTAGAAACAAAAAGTGTATTGATGGAAAAACCCAGTGTGTATAGAGAGGACAGGTAAACAAATTGAAGCCATGATAGTGTTAGCCCAATTCTTTTGGACCCACATTTGGCTATCGACATCTAAATGGTACTCCCTCCCTCCAATAGAACTCTTCACTTTCCTTTTCCGTCCGTACGGCCGTCCCACAATAAGCTTCACACCCTTAAAATGTAAAATCCTCTATAAATTTCAGTCTCACAATATCCACAAATTTACACAAAATACCATTACTTTTGACTCAAACATACACATAACCAAATAAATTTCTTTACTTTATACATAAAATTACCCCTCAAAACCACAATCATTACTCTTTTTCTTATAAAGTGTGCAGTCCCTCCTATGAAGAGTCTATGGGACGGGGAGCAATAAAAATAGCATAGTTTTGAAAGGAGCACCTCGGGCGCGCCTCGGGCGCTAAAGGCGAGAGGCTATGCCCTCAGCGCCTTTTCTATGCATTTTAAAGCGCCATTCTTCAGGCGTCCGCCTTTTTGCACCTCGCGACGCTTTTGAGGCGCCTCGGGCGCGCCTCTTGTCCAACTTCAGTTTCACTCAAATTTTAAATTTTTCTAACTCTTTTACCTTTTTTAAAAAAAAAAACTACTAACACTTTTAACACCCTTTAACACTTTTAACTTTAGGAAAGTTAAATATTGAATAATAAAAATATAATCAATAAAAAAAAGGGAAACTAGGGTTTCACGTTCCCTCCTCTCTCTCGGTCTCTCCAGCGGCGCACCTCCACCGCCGGCGACCTCCGCTGCACCGCCTGCTGCCGGCGCCACCCTCCTCTTCTAAAGGTAAGAGCAAGCAAGTGGACAAAGGGAAGGGGAAAAAGCTTCTACTTTACTTAGAGATGAAGATGATGAAGAGGAATTTGATGAAGAGCAAGAGGATGAAGAAGAAGAAGAGTACATTGACGATGATGAGATGTTTGATGAGGAGGAGGAGGAGGAGGAGGGCTTTGATTTTGATGTTGATGAGGATTGAATAATGTTAACTTAGTGACTAATTGATGGCTGTTTTTTAAACTTTTCATGGTTTTTGTGTGTGAAGAATAAACTCGTGAAGTCTATTTTCACTTCTTTGGTGTTAGTTTTGTGTTTACTTTATGTTATAATGTTTATTTAGTGATTATTCTTAGTATTATGTGATATTATGTGGTAGATTATATTTATTGAGTCTTAAATTTATTTTTTTGCAAAAATTCCTCGGGCGCGCCTCAGGCTCTCCGGGCGCTACAAGACCCTTGGCGCCTCTGGCCTTTCAAAACTAATGAAAAATAGAGAGTGTTGCTATAACTAAAATAAATTTCTTCAGGCCAAAAACACCCATCATTCTGCCTATTCTATTGTACTTTAGCCAATTTGTTTCAGTAAATAATTTATCTTGACCACTACTGTACACATAGAAATTCTATTGTTTAAGTAATTATCAGGTTAAAAGACAATGTGACTGATTCAAATAAAATAAGAGTTCAATACTTTGGATTAAGGCTGAAGCGCTCATAAATGTGATTTTATTTTCCAAATGGAGCCTGTATTTTGTGAGGTCAGTTAAACATAGGCTACCTGAGAACCAGATAGTTTTGCTGAATGTAACATCAGTTTCAACCTTTTGACCAGTTAGCAGTATCTGTAGTGAGCCCTGGAGGCAGAAAGGTGGAGTAACTTCAGAACTCAAAGGCGGACCTTTTAAGTTTTAAGAAGGGAGTCAGTTTTTGTGAGGTGATGATGTGAAGTACTGATCCTGATAACAGGTGAAGGAAGGAATGTGTACGTAGTGTTACGGGCTTATGGCCTTTGTATTCTACTCTCTTTGATCATTTGCTCCTTTTAATGGGCCTAGAGAGAATAAACAAACTTGTATTTTTTCAGATTAATGAAGGCAGTTTCAGCCGAGAAAAGGTGTTGTCCACTTCTAATTGACAAGAGCCAACATGTATATTCTATTCAGCACCATATGCCAGCCTCACAACGTACCACAGAGGACGTGTGCGCAGTCTCAACTCAATCAAAATTGTTCTGCAAGAATATAATTGTTCAGGTGAATCATTACCATGTGTATGACAAAATGCTCGTCCAATGCATCCCGTGGTGAGAGACATCTCTGCAAGTAAATTAGATAAGTAATTATAATTGGATAAGCAAGGAAGTCAAACGATTATAGTTTAGAAACTACGATAGAGGGCAACTCAAAACAATAACACTACACGGAACATCCCAAATTAGATGAATCCTACACGATCATTTACAAAAAAAGTTCAGAATAACAAAATTCAAGGTACTCTGATACAAGAACCCACCAATGTTGTACAGATACCACCAACTAAACCATAGTACTCAAAACTATAAACCTTAACATACATGTCAAAAAATCATTCATGCACATCTTGGTTAATCGATGGAAAGCCAGTCTTCTGAAGCTGCACATTCTACAATGTATGTACTAAAAACTTTATGCACGTTGAAAACAATCATTATAAAACATACCGCCTTTACAGCTGAGATGACATGCTCCCTTCCCGGTGGGCTTAGCACATTAGATGGTAATCTTATTCTATAAAAGTCATCTCCTTCCAAAAGTCTCTATATGTTATTCAAAAAATCGCCGTTACATTTGGCAGAATTAAAAAATCTCAAAAAATGACTGAAATTGCAACTAATATTTACTTTGAAATTCTCCTTATCTGTCTCACTGAAGGCATCCCTCGAGAATCGAAGCTTGGTAAGTGTCTGTCATGAATAGTATGATGTTATTATTCCGCCCAGAAACAATCAGAACAAGATTGTCAATAGCACATATTATAATTACTTATCAGTTTATTCAACCACTAACATTTGCAATTAATTGCCAAAGAATAGTATAACTATTCCAAAATATCCTCAATCTTCTAAGTGCGAAAAAAATTGCAGTTTTAACCAAGGACGAATAAATCAATTTTCTGATTTAAACTCATGCAAAATGGATAAGTTGCTCTACCTTCCATCTTAAGAGCGCGTGGAACATAGCTATTAAAGGTACGGGAATTACGGACCATTACTGAAAACCACCACTAAAAATTCCACGACATGTTTTCCTAAAGTTAGTCTTCTTCATATCAGGAGGACTTAAGCAAAGCCCACAACAGATTAAAGCACCAAAAACACTATCAAGATACTTATTCTGGATTGAAGAATATAGAAACCCCTCATTGAATACATAGTTTCATCCATGGCAATAGTATAGTCAATTCATTTCATAAATTACAACCCGCAGCACACACAATATTTAAACCAACTGTATCAAGATGTACCTGACCGCCATGCGACGACGTCTTGAGTCGAGCGGAGAAAGTCCCTGCCGGGGAGAAATCCGAGTCCCCGAAGGCGTGTTCGAGAGGGAACTGGACCTTCGAGTCCAGATCCGAACCCGCGTCCACCGAACGCTTGCGGGTTGACGGAGAAGGTGAAACGGGACGGGTTACGATCGGGGGATCGGGGATCGGCCACCTTCAAGGCCAAATTCTTCGTCATCCAGGAGGAGCTCATCGGATTTGAAAGCGAAAGTTGTGGTTGCAAACAAGAGGGAGAAATTTAGTAGGACAAGCAGAGAAAGAAAATCTGAGTTTCGGGTTCCCATGGCGGATGCTCACAAGCACAACACTGATGGTGATTCTATCGAGGCTTCTTTGTGTTTTTGTTGGTGGAGCCAGGGATGGGAATAGGCCAGCTATCCCTCGGCTAAGCTTCTTTAATAAATAGGTCTGATTCAGAATCTTTAGGAAGTACATTTAATTAAATAGCCATACTTAAACTTTCTCGTAAATTTTTTAAACCTTATAGTACTGCTTTACTATATATAATAGTATAATATATTATATTTATATTTATATATATAATAATATATGTAATATATGGTATATAATATATATTATAATTATAATTTTGAACTACTTGAGGATTTTGTTATTGTTTTTGTAAATTGATAATTGGTTATGTTAGTTTTATTCGTATTTTGAGTTTTATAGTGTTTACGGTGTAATGTAACAAGTGTGATTTTTAAAATTTGATGAAAAATAGAAAGGTTGCAACAAATAGGTCTGGTCTATTTACTATAGAGGCTAGTAACTTTAAAAAAGTCTATCATAGATAATAGGTCAAGATCAGGCCGAAAAATTATATAATAGGCATAAGCTTTCTTACGCAAAATCCGGTCTGGCCTATTCCCACCCCTAGTGGGAGCTTCTACTATAGCGTATGATCCCTAGAGGGTTAGGGCGGCTCGTTTAAATCTCTAGCCGTGGCCGGGGCATTTGATCGGTATACAATTAGGATTTGTTTTAAGAACATATTTGTTTTTGAGTCTTTGTTATACTCTAGATAGGTTCATCGTCATCTGCTCTATTACGAAGAAAAAACACAAATTAATAGTAGTATTGTTTTTCCTAACTTTTGTACACATGAAATAATTCTCACACAAAAATAGTTTCGGGACGGAGGGAGTGTAACTTTTCAAAAAAAAAAAATTGGTCAAATATTTAAACTAATTTCGACATCTATTTTTTTGGAAAACAAAACATATTTGGGTAAAATCATGGTCGAAATTTTCATGATGGGACTTTAAAAAAAAAAATTAACATACAAAGGACGATCATATGATTTTCATCTTCGCTTTAGGCCTAAAATACCAATATTCATATACAATAATAATCAAATAATAAATAACTATCAACATTCAAACTGGAGTTTATATATTGATACTTAAAACCTATGAAATAAAGAGCGACGAAATACATGCATATGATATCGGAGAAGAATCTATTTTACCATATTCTCGTTGGTAAATACAAACTAATTGTGATGGTAATCAACATAAATGTTGAAAAAAGAGTGAACGTGAAGAAATTTAGGAACCAAAAGATTTTCTTAGATGAGGGGGTGTATGGAGTATTAGGTGTTTTCATTTTTGAAGACTTAAGATTATATGGGTCATTTCATTATAAAATAAAATAATTAAAAAAATTAAGGAGGTGCATTTCCAAAAAATGGAGAGATATATATCTGGGCCCATAGTAATAATACTATGGCCCAGGTTAGTCACACACACAAAAATCTAAGTACACACAAACTCGAGTACACACACAAAAATTGGGGTACACACACTAAAATGTACAATAATACCCTTCACCGATATTTCCCCTCCCTTACGTGTTTTCAAAAAAATTGCACACACACACCCAAAAAAATCCTTCCCCTCTCGCTGCTGTTCACCGACCGCCGCTCAACCGCGCCGTCGCCGCCGCACGTTCCGCCACCTCACCTCGCCGCCCTTGCTTGCGCGCCGCCGCACGAGACAATGAGTTAGTTTTTTCGAAAAATTTCAGAAAATCAACACATACATATATTGATATTTTGTTCCAAAAATCACGGGTCTCTTCTTGTTTACGATGTTTAGTTAGTTATTTATGTGTATAATTGTTCGAAATGTGTGTTTTGTCACCTATATGTTTTACACGCATATGTATATGGTTTGAAACATTGGAAATCATGTTTATGGTTTGCTAAATTTAGAATTTTACACATAATTTATGAATTATGTGGTTTAGTGGTTTAGGTGTTTGATTAATACGTATGGAAATTGAACATTTTTGTTGGGTTTTTGAATGGAGCAGCGCACACCATGTGCGACTGCAGTTTTGCGCACACGGTGCACTTGTGCGAACAAAAGTTTCGCACAAGGCTGTTGTGTTCGAAACTTTTGTTCGCACAAGTGCACTTTGTGTGCTTGTTTTTGTTTCGCACCGATGACAGCTTGTTCTAACTTTTTTTCGCACTAAATACAATTGTGCTATATTTTTTCGAACATTCATTAATATGCATATATTGCTATTTTTCGTTGAGCAGATGATACTCGGGGAAAAAATCTATCTTATTTTTCGAAAAAATGTATTTTGTGCGAAAATATTTTCAAGACAAGTGTGTCTTGTGCGATCAAATTTTCAGCACAACACAACGTTGTGCGGCGAACCAGGTTCGCACACTGGAGCCGAGAAAATCGAATTTTTCTGCGCGCGAAGGACGAAATACCATCGACATTACGGTTTAAATACGTCATATGGTCCTAAACAACTCACATTATCATAAAATGACACTAAAAACACAATATTTCAACAAAAACCCTAGTTTTAATTCATACAAAAACTTCAATATATATACTTACATTATTCCTTTTAGCTCGTGTTTTAGGCTTCATTTCGAAAAAAAAATTCGCCCACGACCGTCGCCTGCCGTCGAACTCACGGTATATTTTTGGTTTTTTTGCGAGGTTTTGTTGAAGCGGGAACGTATTTTTGCAAGTTTACGTCAATGCATAATAAGGTGTGTGTATTTGGAAGATCACTATTTTGAAATTAGGCAAGAAGGGTATTTTTGTCTTTACACATTATGTTGGATTAAAAACTGATTCATGTGTGCCCTTAGACTTTTTGTGTGTGTGACTAAGCTGGGCCTACTATATAATAAGCCCATATACACAGACCAGTGGTCTAGTACAGATCACCGTCCAGTGGGCTAGTACAAAATACGGCCTAGTGGGCTGTAACAGAATACGGCCCAGTGGGCCAGTACAGAAAATGTAACCTGTAACCAGAAGTTTCTAAGGGGCTAATTAGTGATTTCCACTTTCCAAAATAAAGTTACCCCACCCCCGAAAAAATCCCAGCTTCACGTAAAACTGTATTTCTGTCATCGGAAACCAAACCCTACAACACAGACAGAGAGGAGGAGGAGGAGAAGCAATGGATGCCATAAGGAAGCAGCTGGATGTCCTGATGGGAGCGAATCGAAATGGCGACTCTCAAGAGGTGATGCGGAAGTACTTCGATCGCGACGTCTGCCGCCTCTTCCTCGCCGGTCTCTGCCCTCACGAGCTTTTCCAACTCACTGTATGTATACAGCTTTATTTCGTTCATCATAAGTGCCTTTGCAGGCATTTACTTAGTTCATCTTACTATTTTGCTGCGAAATGGTAGTTTGGTTTTGGATTACTTCATACTTGATCAATTCGGAGGTCGTGCGAAGATAGGAATATGATTTATTTGAAATTTTAAAAATGCTGCTACGCTGGTTAATTAGGTAAATGCATTTTTGATCTCTCACATTTACTCTTTTTCGATGCAGAAAATGGACAAGGGACCGTGCCCCAAGATTCATTCACTACAGCTGAGGAAAGAGTATCCTTTCTCGCTTCCCTATTTTGGATGATTAGAGTGGGTTTATTCCATAACACTAGTTTGGGGGTGGTAAATTATAGTCACATAAATGTGAACATGTTTTTACATGCTCTAAGAATTTGATTCCATGCATACTTTTATTTTATCGATGAAACAGCATCCGAGGAATTTGTGAGATGTAGTTACCTCTGAATATTTCTTTATCATGCAGTGGCGCAAACAGTTTCTGATCTCACTCTGAACATTACGCCATTGTGTTTGTGTTCGGGGCACATGTGCACATTTATTTGCATACATTATATCTTTAGGCAGTGCAGCTTGAATTGTTATCTTAACTCTTATACAGATACGAGGAAGCAAAAGCAAACGGTCTTGAAAATTATGACAGGGAGTTAGAGGATAACATAGACAGACTTATTGTTGAGTGCGATCGTAAAATTGCTAGGGCTCTGAAGAGACTTGATGAAGAGGATGCTAAAGCGGCTATTGCGATCTCAGTTTCAGAAGTCACCCTGGTAGATTTCCAAAAACATTAGGTTTTCACGTTCCACTGTTTCTTAACAAGCAATATGATGAGTAAATCTTGTGGATTTGCAGACACCAGAGATTAATGAGCTGTCAAAGCAAATTAAAGAAAAACTGAAAGAAGCTGATCAATCTGGTATGTTTATTATATTGCCCTTGTTCATGACTTATTGTTGATGATATTGTGTATGCAGTATGCTGTGAAAAATGTACTTGTGATAATTTGGATTGTTGAGATTAATATTTTTATTGCAATGCAAGGTCTTGATTGGTTGGTGGAAGTAATATGAAGCATCTCCAGTGTGTGAGCTACGTTTAAAATGTGTTTCCCTTATTGATAAATCTTTTTTAACTTGTACTATGTTGAAAGTGACTAAAGAGTAGTCAATGATACCATCTATCTGACGATGTGAGTCAACATTACCTTATTTTATAGATCTTGAAGGCAAGACGGATGTCAAGATTCGAGCATTGGAAGAGGTTGAAGAATTAAGAACTACAAGAGCAGACAAGCAGGTATTAAAGGCTTTAAAACATTTACCTTATGTGGGATATGTTATCGACCCTTTGGAGTTACCTGAGCGACAATTGTTCCCATATTTCAATATCATTTGTGGAATGAAATATTATAGCAGAAGGATAATCTTTTGATTTTTCTCTAATGTCAGTCAATGCTTCTTTTGGATGCTTTCAACAAGGATCGTGCATCTCTTCCTCAGCCCCTGACTAATGCTCCACAATTGGCGCCAACAGCTGTTCCTGATCCTCGCATACAAGAAATGATCAACGAGAAACTAAAGAAAGCTGAAGATCTTGGTAATACATGCTTCCTGTAGTTTGATGAAGATTAGTAACCTGTGAAATTATGCACATATCTACATTGACTGTTGGAAATGATACATCATTGATCTTGTCTGATTAGTAACCTGGGAAGTGTAAAATGATACATCTTTGGTCTGGTCTCAATGCTTTATCTTTTTCTGATTTTGCCCCTCTAGAGCTTTAACTGTCTTGGTAATGTTTGCATGGTGCATTGTTTAGGTGAACAAGGAATGGTTGATGAAGCACAGAAAGCATTGGAAGAGGCTGAAGCACTCAAGAAGGTTCTTATTTACTTCAGTTAGTTTCTTTTAGCAAGTTGCCCATTGCACTATTTCCATGTCCTACTAAATTCAGCAAACACAATATTCTTTTTGATTTGGATCCCTTTTTACTTTCATCTAATCCAGCTTCCAGCACGGCAGGAACCTGTGATGGATTCATCTAATAGGTACACAGCTGCTGATGTGCGCATTGTAAGTTCACTGTCTTGCTTATTCTGATGATTGTAATGTCCTAATTAAATGTACCATTCTAGTTTCTCCTTCTTGATTGATTATTTTCTTAAGTTAATTTTGATTTATACCAACAATTTTTTTAGCAAAGTTAGTGGAATAATGAGCTAAATTAATATATGATGTAAAGTTTGTGTAACCTTTGATTCTTATATGGATGGTTGCTTTGCTTGCTGACAGACTGATCAAAAGCTTCGCGTCTGTGACATTTGTGGTGCATTCTTAAGTGTTTATGACAGGTAAAATGTTACTTATCTAATAATAACTGCACTTCGTGCGCATAGGATGAGAAATTAGTTATAAGATTTTCGGTACCTTGTTGTTTGACACGGCAATTGCACCTCCTTGTCACCAGCAGGCTTTTGGGCCCACTTTTACGAGGATAACTTATGCAGCTAAAGAATGTGCGTTATTTTCTAATTTATGTTTGCATAGCTAGATAATTTGCCAGGATCTTGTCTACATTTTTTTTCGTGATATAGACCTTTCGAAGATAAGATGTTATGACAAGTGTCATGGTGTATGTGGTTCTCAGTGATCGGCGATTAGCAGACCATTTTGGTGGAAAGCTCCACTTAGGCTATATGCAAATTCGTGAAAAGTTGGCTGAACTTCAGGTACTGCCACATAATCTGCTTTTCCTGTATCTTAGTTAGCTTTTAAATTTTTTTAACAGATTTAACACTTTTACAATAAGGATGGTAATGCTTCAACTTCTTTAGGTGGAATTGTTTCTTCCATATAATTTAGGCAGTGTGCCATTCAACTTCTTTGTTTCTCTTTTACCGAGCTTAACTGATTGTACATTTGTACTATGTTTATGTGCTCCGAAGTTGGGAACTTGTTTTTTTTTTTTTTTTTTTGCTTTGTGCAAAAGATCATGCTTGTCTTTAATACCCTGCCCTGAATATATTGATTCTGGTGCTGTTATGATCTCGTAAAATTTTCCTATAAGATTCTCAGTTTGGCAGTTTTCTTCTCTTCTCATATTGTGGTAAAAGAGTGTTCAATTTATTTACTTAAATTCTTGGATTATCAGTGGAGAATTCTCTGCAGAAGTTTTCAATGCGATCAAAAGAAAAATGAAAAGTTTGTTCTTCTGTCTCATACTATACCAATCTTATCACATTATGTTAGGCTGTGTTTGTTTTGAGACTCACACGGATGGACTTTGGACTTTCCGGCCCCGTCCCATACGAGTTAGGGATTTGAAATCCAGATTTCAAAATACTATACTCAATCCACACCTATAAAACCTATTATTACTCTTTTCAATACAAATCATTTTATCTCATTCAAAATAATCCACTTCCTTTCTCACTCAATCATTACTCACATCATCACTTTTCTCTATCTATTCTCTTTCTTACTTTATTCTTACACTTGATTTGACATAAAGCAAAATCCTATCCTACCAAAATCCCAAAACAAACACATAATTTTACTATTCATCAAAGATTTTACATCCCATGGATGTAAAGTCATGACTTCCCCGCACACTTAAATCCCAAAACAAACATAGCCTTACTGATTGGGATTCTAGTAAATTAATCATGCACTTCCTTTTATCTGTGATGTATTCTTGTTTTCATTTCGCTGAGTTGAGGGTATGGCATAACTTTGGGCATGAATATAGAGAAGGATATATATCTTAAAATTTCAACCCTTCTTTGTCTTCTCGAGTTGCAACAGAGGTTAATCGGTAGCCGGGAACTGAAAATTTACGCTATCTTTCGTCTTTTCTAGAATAATGACATGTTTTGGGTGCACTTGTTGTCTAAATACTATCCTGATTCACATGTAGCAATTCTAATCATGCTAACGTCAAATGCCTTTTCTTTTCCTTCATTATCAGGAAGAAAAAGACAAGAAGCGTAAAGCCTACGAAGAAGAGAGAAGGTTTGGAAATTTTCTAATAAAGCTGTGATATTCTTTTTCTCCTTTCATAGAGGTGCAAGTTTAACTTTCTAGTTTGATTCAGGTCAAGAGATCGAAAAAGCCGTGACAGAGAATCTAGCAGGGATCGTGATAGAGGCAGTAGCCGTGAATATGGAAGGGATTATGATCAACGAATAAGAGATCGTGATAGGTATTATGGCCGAGAACATGAGAGAGATAGAGAGCGTTCTCGCAGCTATGACTCAAGGAGTCACCGAAGATCTAGATCCCGGTCAGGAGATCGATCAAGAGATTATGATCATAACAGGTTTCATATCTTGTGTCTTTCATTTCCTTGTTTGCACCCAGATGAGGATGTCGGCAAAATGAGTATTTAATCAAGTTGTTTTTTGACTTTTATGATAATCACGAGATTTCTAATTTCAATACTATATTCGTTAGATGAGTTATTGCAGATCTGTAGTTTGTGTGTTTTTTGATTAGTGTGTATTTTAAGTGTAATGAATCTTTTTTTTTTTTTTTAATTTTAATTTTACTTTCAATGCATTATGTTTTCTGGGTTGAGCTTAGATTATTAGGATTCTCGAAATGATGGTTATATTCTGAGTCTCCCTCACCCTACCCACAGCCTCTCCTCTCCTGGAAGTGGAGAAGGATTAGAAGTTCAAAGTACCTACCTACCTACCTACCTACCTACATGAGCTAGTCTGTTTTTGCATTTTGAATTTATGTCCCTTTGTGGTTAAGAGTACTAACTATCGGGTTTCACATTCCTTATTGCTGCATTTGGTTATGCTATTGTTTTCTTAAAAATAATCATTTTCCGTTTGTTATTTCAGCAGGCATTATGATCGGTATTAGCTGAACGAAGAATGCTTCTTCATCTAGGTTTTTGACTTCTGCCTATGAAGGCTATGATAATGTATTTTGTACTTGAAAAGAATTTCAAAATTGTGTTGTTGAATTGAATGGACCCTGCCTGTATGTATTGCTGGGTAATTTATGGTGAAATTGCCGAGGCGTACTTCCAGTAAAGCATCAGCTTCTCTTATTGGCCCAGCTTTTAGGATGTTTTTGTCCTGGCTCTTTTTGCAGGTTTAAATATTGGTTTCTACAGGGGTAAGCAGCTATATATATAAGTTGCTAAAATCAGGTTGATTGCATACTTCTTAAATTCAAGTTTCACTCGCAGGCTGAGCCATATATAACCATGGTATTGCATGATAGCTTTTCACCTAGTTCTTCCTATAAATAAAAATAATTCTATTTAATTAGTGATTTGTTAAAAAAATAAAATAATAATTTTTCTAAGTTGATTTTTTTCAAAATTAATAAAATTAGTGCCACACCAACAAATGCAAAATTCATTTTGTAGCGCTTCACCCAACTTGAAGATATCCCTCCTTTTTCTGAAACTTGAAAATATCCCTCTCTCCCATCAAAGAAAGAGAAGGAAAAGGCTAATGAAATAATTTCCTTTTCCAAAAAAAATCCCAATCTCCACAACAAACGTGAAAATGGCGTCGCATATTCATCTGCTTATTACGATGCTCCTAATTTCCGCATTAGAGCTGGAAGATGCAGCACAGGAAAATTCGCGCCAAAACGCGATGACTTTTTACGACGTCCTCCGCTCGAATGGTCTCCCAATCGGTCTGTTCCCTAGAGGCATCTCCGATTTCTCAATCGACGAAGCAACCGGCGACTTCCGCCTCCGTTTACAATCTCGGTCGCCCTGCGACGCCATATTTGAGACACGTCTAAGGTACTGCCGCGACGTTACCGGCCGGATAAGCTATGGGAAGATTTCTAATGTGACGGGAGTTTCTGCTCAGGAGCTGTTCTTGTGGTTGGCGGTGAAGGGTATTCAGGTGGATATTCCGAGCTCCGGATTGATTTACTTTGACGTGGAGGTGGTATCCAAGCAGTTCTCCTTGTCCTTATTCGACACGCCCAAGGATTGTCATTTCGTGGGGGATGTGGATGTGGATGCTGCTGGAGAAGGACCAAAAATGACCTTGTTTTGCCTGCTGATGATCATCGCCTGCCAATATCTGAGGTTGGTTTTCTATGATTGCTTGATTTAGGTACGAGTTCATATCATATGGATCCATTTATTTTATTTGAGAGATTTTGGTGGGAATTTTGGAAGTCATTTTCCAGTAAATAAATACCAGTGCAAACCTCAGACGGTACCTAGCAAACGATTCAATTTGAATGTTGAATTCTGGTGCACTTAATGCATAAACATATCATAGACTAAGGTCCAAAATTGGTTATAATGGAATATTTGAATAGGATTTAGTTGGTCTTAATCTGAGACTGTTTCTTCTGTGACATCTTGAGTGCTGCTATTCTTGTATTTAATAGTGAATGGAGGAGAACATATTTGTGCGAGCAAAAGGTGAATATTCAGTCTAATTTTTTTATTTTTATTTTTGGTCATGCAGAGTCCATCTGAGAAATTCTTGAGGAAGCGTATTATGGACCACGAAAAGAGAGCTGTTTCATAAATGTCCTTTAGATTGATGATTGTTGGTGCGTTTTAAAAGGACAGGGGGAGTAGAGAGAGGGTATTGATGCATCTTATACTAAATTTTAGGGCGGAGGTGCATGTAATTTTATTGTGTAATAGTTGCATGATGATTGTTAGTTGTTGCAGCGTTGTAAGGTATAGTATTGTGTGGAGAATGTGAAATTTTATGTTTCCAGACTAGCTAACAATTTCCACAGAAAGATGTTTCAAACACATATGATATTTGTACAAGTCTGGTTTACGAAATGTATTGGCAAGTGTAAGATGAAAATCATTTTTGTAATAATTGAACCACAAATATAAGTGTTGATTGATGAAATGATATGTACGGAGAGCTCTCACCAGTTTGTAGTGGGTGAAGTATGAAGATTCAGAAATGGAGGTTTCTGAGGGGAAAGTGTCAGATTGTTGAACTGGTGCAGATAGGAAGAGGAATTGATTTAGGAAGATTATATATATCACATGTTATGAAGTGTAGTGTAGTGTTACTCAACTTGTCTACTCCATCATATAGATATACATTGTGGTCGTGCTTTAAACTATAATAAATAAATGCGAACACAAAGATTAGATGAGAGAGATTTAGCGGTACCATGGCATGGGAGTTTTTGAAGCGACACCTCAGCTCACATTATTTAATTTATTTATTGGTATAGAGACAAAAAGAATTGGGAAACTTAACTTGGCAAAGGCCAATATTGTCATTTAAAGAGTGAGTCCCCTCTTAAATACCACATCTTCTCACTCTCATCCAATTCCACTACGAATTTATTCAATGGCTTTGCTGGTGTGTAATAATTAAGGTTGTAAAAATCGGAAATCGGAAATCGGGCGTTTTGTGGCCGCCTAGTTTTTTTTTTTTTTTTTTTTTTTACAATTTTTTTTTTTTTTTTTAATACCTAATGTCATAAATCATTACGAACATAGTCTTATAGTCCAAATTAATAAAAACTAAATAAGTTGAGAATAAATTTCAACTTTACAATAAAATAACATAATCAATAACTCAATATATCACATTAAAATTAAACATAATGAACATAAAGTCATAAACATAACTAAAATATTAAACACATACTTCATTTCATTAGTTCACAACTTCTCATTAAATTCATTCAAAAGAAATCATATATTTGTAGAAGGAAAATACTTAAAAGAAATCATTATAGAACAAAGGAGTTGATACTTAATATGTGAACTTAATAAAGCATGTTAATCTGCTTAACCTGCTGTACTTATTGTCTTATTCAGAAATGAGTGAACAATGGTAATTTGATTTAAACAAATAGCTGATAAGGAAGGTCAAAATCCACATACAAGAATAGAATATTTCAGAAACATGAGTTGTATACATAATACAATCAACACTTCAACACAAGAATTCCAATATTTGATATTGATTGCAAAAATGAATTCGAAAGATGCAAAACTGCAAAACTGAATTCGAAAGATGCAAAACTGAATTCGAAACTGCAAAACTAAATTGATAAATTCAAGTTACAAACCGGTTTCTCTGCTAGCTAGGATCGCCGGCGGCTGGCTCGACGACGGCAGGGGCTCGATGGCTGCAGGGGCTCGACGGCGGCACAGCAGCAGAGTCGCACTCGCACAGCAGCAGAGGCGCGCAGCAGCGGGTGCACAGCAGCAGCAGTGGCGCGACGGCGGCGGACGCAACGGCGGAGGCGCAGCGGCTGGCGCAACGGCGGGAGGCGCAAAGGGGTTTCTCTTCTTTTTCAGTTTTCTATTCAAAGTTTTCTTCTCGATCTTAATTGGATATTTGGATCTATTTCCAGGGTTTTCATTTTCTTAATTGGATTTTTTTTTTTAATTTAGCCGATTTTTTTGTGTGTCGCCGCCTAGCCGCCTAGCCGATTACCCTCCGCCTAGCCGCCTAACCTCCGCCTAGATCCGCCTGACCCTAAAAACCGCCATACATGACAAAAACGGGGCGGCCGGCGACCGCCCAGCGCCCAGGCGGCCGCCTAGGCCGTTTTTGCAACAATGGTAATAATACAGCAGCAGCAGCAACTCCAAGGACTTCATATCAGGGGATTATGGGCGGCAGGCAGGTGGGCATGAAATGCAGGGGATTCCGAGTGATGGCGAGCTCCGTGACGGAGGTGAACTCCGTCTCTTTTTGGCCCATTCTGGAAGCAGCTGGTAGTAAGACAGTTGTCCTCGATATGTACACTCAGTGGTGACTACACTACTTATCATCATTAATTGATAGTATATATTTGAATTTGATTGATTGAGTGGATGAAATTATTGCTTGATTGCAGGTGTGGTCCATGCAAGGTTATAGCTCCCAAATTCAGAGACTTGTGTGAAAAGTACGAGGATGTTGTCTTCTTAAAGCTGGATTGCAATGAAGAAAACAGGGTAAAGTTTTGTTTTGTTTCAGTGATTATATTTACTGGTGTTAGAGATGTGATTTAGTTTAGTGGTGCAGCCACTGGCGAAGGAACTGGGGTTGAAGGTGCTTCCAACGTTTAAGATATTTAAAGATGGTAAGGTTGTTAAAGAAGTGACAGGAGCCAAGATTGACAAATTAATTGCTGCTATTGACACTGCAAGGTCCACCACCACCACCACCACTTCATCACACTAATTACCCTATTCTTATTCTTGTACTATTATTAATACAATACAGCAACATACGAATGCATTTATATTTATATGTTAATGCTCCTCTGCTCTCCTGTTGCTTAATTCTCCCTCGTTGCACAGATCCATTGTCTTGGAGTAACATCGCCTTCTCTTGTTACACTTGGTATATGCCACCTACCTACGTCTGACTCCTGCAATTTCAATTTCCATTTCAATTAATATACTAGTGCTAGTAGTATCATTTTTTGAATTTTACTTTAAACTCCACCTGGATTACAATTGAATAAGGCGGTGGCATCTGCAACCTCACCCCATCCACCGACGGTCTTAACCGCACCTGCCATTCCCATTCACTCTTCCATCAAAGTTATTCCATCAGCATATCATCACAACCACCACCAACTACAGGGGTAATACTACTAGGAATCTTAGTTTTTTTAGCTCCAGGCCTAAATGATTTTGGTTGGAATCCATTGACATTTGCTTATATGCCATGCATGCCTTCAATATAAATGATGTTAATCCATGCATAAGACATCACTCTTAAATATATGTACATTGCAGTATTAATTGGAGTCATGATATCTAATTCAAGATTTTTAAGACAAAATTGCTTCACAACTACTCTAGCTAATTAATAAATATAGCTGTTCAGCATTTGTCACTAATACCTGATGCTTTTCTTTCCATCTCGGGAAGAAACTATTGCCCAAAAGATTGAACAAGTGGTCTCTCATCTCATCATTTGTCACCAACAAACACTTGGAACTCACGGCAGCATATAACCAGTACCTAGGATTAGAAACAAACACAGTTTTAGTACTCGGACTGCACTGCCTCACACATATATACATACATACATGTATAGAGACATGAATCCAGAAAAACCCACTATTTGCAATCAAACCACAGTTCTGCATCCATGGAGATCCCAAAATTTTGGTTATGAACAAAGCTATTGGAAAATAATATATATTGATGACTAGCCAGCTTGGAGATCCCAAAATTTTGGTTCAATGAACAAATCTATTGGAAAATAATAATATTGATGACTAGCCAGCTGCGACAAGAACAAGAGATGACGGAATATTTCGAAGCACAACAAAACAAACCAATGACACACAACTGATACTACTATTAGAATATTGCTGGAAATGGAAGCCTAAAGGATGCTTTTTCTTGGATCTAACATTTCTATCATGAGATAAAACTTGGATACCGTAACAAGGCATGCTTTCAGCTATTCATACTGACTGCTCCTAGTAGGCAAGAGAGGAACGTAACAAATATTGATTACAAAATATCTTTAAAAAAACACGTGTGTTAAGAAAAACAGATCATTAACCAATAAGTACCAATCATCGTTTGAGCCAACGGGCGTAGCATAGAGTGCACCAGCATTTCTCCAACCTTCCAACAACTTTCTGTTGTTAGGATGCTGAGCAGGACCACCAGTAACTCGGTTTTTGTGTAGAACAACAAGAGGCAATTTCTTGGATGGGCTGATACGACGCAGTTGATTCACAACTCTCGCAATCTACCAAAAGAAGAGAGGCAAATATGCATATATCCATATTCTTGAAGATTATAACAAGGCACATTTAATAATCCAGTCTTTGTTTTTCCCTGTTCCACGGAGGATAAATATCTTGTTGAATTTCGTTTTTACCTGAGAAAAACTGAAATTGCGTTGATAAGCAAGGCCTACGTTAGCGCCATCAACTACAGCATCAAATGGACCGTGCCTTTGGAGCCACTCCTGGACCAGCATCTTTAGTATTAGACTCAATCTTTATTCTTAATTGAATGACTGGAGCAAAATATAAGAATTGTGCCTTTGCCCTTTTCACAAAATACATTTAGATCAGATTAGTACGAGTGAAAATCTTATTGCGACACATTGTAAAAAATGCATAACAAAATATATAATAGCTTAGAATGATTAGAAAGAGAGTTACACTCCGGGGACTTTTTCATGGACAGGGAAGATGGGTGGACTAGAGAGCTGGAAGCATCCTTCATTTGGAAGGCAATATCTTCTTTAGATCAATCCCCTTACGATACTCTAAAATGAAATTAAAAAACATCAAGTGCAAAATGCATAGCTGAATTACTTTCTTTTCTTACAAAGCATTGTAGCCAGTTCATATGATGCCACAATAAAAGACCAATCAGATAAGACATTGTACTCAAATTCCATGATTTAGCAAGAAGAAATACAAAATCTTCAACATGCATGAAGTACATATGTAGGGTCTAACAGCAGGTATGAAAAACCACCAACTCAATACCTGAAATTGCAGAAACCCAGTATTAGCTTCTTTCTTGCTAGCCAAATCAACCAACGACCTAGCAAAATTCTCTGTCTCCTTTGGATCGATATCAATGCACACGAGCTTTTCCCCACATGACTGGCACACACCCATCTCATTCATCGTGGTCCTCATGACTCTCCAATTTCCTTTTCCCAACCATCCTTGGCCATGCCAACCACCACCTCCCTTCACAATCCCTCTCACCACCTTCATTACATCCCAATTCTCAACTCCAACTTCTCCAGCCCTTTTCGACTTAAACCAGTTCTCCACTGTGGCAGCAGTCTCCTCCGACACCTGCCTCACCGTTGCCCTCAATCTATGCAAGATTTCATACACCTTCTCCTCTCGATTGACATCGGAACTAACTTTGAGCAGTGATGAAAGCTCAGGCTCCTCAGCCAATACCTCATTGTCCACCATATGGGAATCCACTTCATATGCCTTATCTGCCATCCCCTTCTTACAAAATCCAAATAATGCTGGTCCATATGACCTCAACTTCGGGCCAATCCCATGATCCTTCATCTTCTTAATTAAATCGAAAGCCAAATCTGGATCCTCTTTTGCAGCCGCTAACCTTGAAACATTAGTAAATGTTGCCTCATTCGGCTCCACCTTGTCAATACTCAGGTGCTTAAAAATCTCAAACCCCTTCTCCAACCTTGCAAGATCCATTCCGTCCTCCTCACTACCATCACTTCCCGCAGAACACAAGTAAAGAAGTACATTATAATGATGCACATTAAGCTTCACACCAAGCATCTTAGCCTGATTGTAAAGACGAAGGGCTTCGGCTAAGTCGCCATTCTTCGAACACTGATCGAGTTTCACACGGAGAATCATTTCTGGGGTCTCCCGGAGCTCGTTCTTCTTGGACCTTCGAGTTCTTGAATCTTTCAGGTTTCGGGGAGAGCTTCACCGGAGTTGGCGGAAATTTGGGTTGCTTTCTCCATGGAAAATGACTTTTGAGCTGGGATTTGGCGTGACAATTAATAGGCATTAGGGAATAGTGGTGAGAAGTATAATGAAGGCGTTTGGTATGCAGAAGCGATGAATTAGAGTTCATGGAGATAATAGAAAAAAGTGGTGGGTTTTTATGAGAGATGCACGCCATATTCAAGAGCTTCCCTGCCTTAAATGGTGGATTTTGCAGAGTGCCACTCGTTTGAACATACGATCGAGGAATGCACTCCTTTATCTCTAGGAATGATACGTTCGATTCAACAAAATGAAATATTCTGTTGAAACAAACACATAAAGTTATAGTATATAAAAACGGAAAAGGTTAAAACGTCAGAATCCAGCTCACAGTGACACACACACACACAATGCCTATCAACTGTTTGCTAAATTGACTCACTGTTTCAGCAAAAAGAGCTAGCCACCTCATCTGTTCTCTTCGATGGTTGCGTTGACATCATACGAGAATTCCAGACGACAAGATTTTATCTACAGGCGATGGAAGGGAAATGCTGAAGATAAATCCATGTGTTTTAGCTTAAAATAGAAACACCGTTTGCAAAATCACAGTGAAAGAGTGGACCAACGCGGATGGGTGAGGTGAGACGCTGAATACAAATGGCCCAGGTTATTTCAGCACACGTTTTTATTTAGAACACCCACCACACCGTTTATTGAACACACCCCCAATAACTCACTAAAATACCTTTTTGAAGTAAAAATTTTTCTCAAAATCAAAAAATTATCCAAAAATATGTTTTTTTAAAAAATATTTCCGAAAATTTGAAAAAAATTCGACCAAAATATAAGAACAATAGGTTTTCCGAAAAAAAAATTCTAACCTCAGATTTTGAAAAAATTATCCAAAAATGTGTTCTTTTGGAAAACATTTCCGAAAATTTGGAAAAACAAAAATGTGAAAACAATAGATTTTTCGAAAAAAAAAATTCAAACCTTAAATTTCAAAAAAAAATGCCGAAATTTTGATGTATTTTCGAAAAAAATTACCAAAATTTTTACATTTTTGATAAGGGCACTTTTGTCATTCCACGTTTACTAGATGAGCTCCCGCGTATTACGCAAAGATATGTTCGTTAAAAAATTATAATATAATATATTATACATATAAATATTTTCAAATAATATATATATATATATATATATATATTAAAATAATATATATATATATATAAGATTTTGTGTAATTATAATATTAAATTTAAATAATGGTAATATTAATTGTATGACAATTCATGCTAGGTATTATAATTATTATAACTATGTGAAAATTTACTATAAGATTTGTTTTAAATTTATTTTACAATTAATAAAAAAAGACGATTAATAATTTTTTTATATATAATTGATGCATAAATATTACTCCGAATAGTATATATATTTTTCTAATTTGAAATAAATATCATATATAATTATATATTTTCATTAGAATAAAATAAAGTAAATTAATTGAGTTAATCTTTTTA
This sequence comes from Paraleonurus japonicus, assembly GCA_030762865.1. NCBI lineage: Eukaryota > Viridiplantae > Streptophyta > Magnoliopsida > Lamiales > Lamiaceae > Paraleonurus > Paraleonurus japonicus. The sequence continues at coordinate 177,552 of CM061060.1, read as the reverse complement.
ATCATTTTACCCCATATGTTAATAATTATATGTGACTAATTATACATTGACACATAAACAAACTCTTTAAAAATTGACACCTAAGCAGAATTCACCACAAGTTGACGCCTAAGCAAAATCAAGCTCCGTATTAGTAATATAAGGATTTTACTTTTTATTTTCACAATATGAGTGTCTCTAAATAAAAATGTGTATGCACCTGGGCCAATACAAATTTGTATGTTTCCAACTTGTAAAAAGCCTCAATTATATTGGGCCTCATTGGGCTTGACTCAATGGTCGGCCCAGTTATTGCATTTAAGTAGAATGTAATATAATCAAATATTTTTTTATGAATTAAATTGTATTAGTATTGGAATCTCATAAAGTTTTTTTCCAATAAATATACTGTACTTCCATTCAAAAATGTATGTCGTTTTTATTAATGCAGACGTATTAAAAATATTATTGCCTTTCTAATTAATTTCTTTGGAAGTGTACATGAGATTTTAAAAATTATTACTACCTGAGTTTTTATTAATGGTTTTGAGGGTAAATTATGAAAAGAAATGTTAGAGAATTAATATAAATGAATTAATTATACACGTCTCTATATATTCAAATTTATAGATGAGATGAAACTATATTTTTAAAGAATAATTAAGTAATACTGAAAAATGTAAAAAGTTATTTAATTGTAAATAAAGTAAAAGGTCAAAACTTCATGTAAATAGAAAAGGAGGGTAATATTATTTCTTTATTTCTTAAGTTTGAAAAAAATTCCAAAATGATGTTTTTTAGTAAAAATTGAAATACCTTTCTTGTGCTCTTAAATGGGGTTTAAGTTATTACGTAATATATTCATTAAAGGGTTTAACAATAAAAAGAGAGGGGTAACAATTGAGTGGAGTCGCAATACATCTCATGCAATTTTAAATTTATTTTGATTAATTTGTTAAAAAAAAATCACAATGACATTTGTTTTTCCCAGACATTTTTTATTAAAAATAAGATGAATAAATATTAATTTATAGTATAATAAGAATTATTGGTTGTTATTAAAAAATATTACTAATACAGTTCAACAAACAAATCCCTATATTACTAATACGGAGTTTAATTTTGTCTAGGTGTCAACTTGTGGTGAATCTGTTTAGGTGTCAATTTTTAAAGAGTTTGTTTATGTGTCATGACTCATGATTATGTATCAATGTATAATTAGTCACCTATAATTATTAACATATTGAGTAAAGTAATTAAAAGGATTGACTCAATTAAATTACGTATGGCCCAAAGTTATTTCAAAGACACGTTTTTATTTAGAACACCCACCACACCGTTTATTGAACACACCCCCAATAACTCACTAAAATACCCTTTTGCGAGTAAAAATTTTTCTCAAAAATCAAAAAATTATCCAAAAATATGTTTTTTTAAAAAAATATTTCCGAAAATTTGAAAAAATTCGACCAAAATATAAGAACAATAGGTTTTCCGAAAAAAAATTCTAACCTCAGATTTTGAAAAAATTATCCAAAAATGTGTTCTTTTTTGGAAAACATTTCGAAAAATTTGGAAAAACAAAAATGTGAAAACAATAGATTTTTCGAAAAAAAAATTCAAACCTTAAATTTCAAAAAAAAATGCCGAAATTTTGATGTATTTTCAAAAAAATTACCAAAATTTTTACATTTTTTGATAAGGGCACTTTTGTCATTCCACGTTTACTAGATGAGCTCCGCGTATTACGTGATATGTTCGTTAAAAAAATTATAATATAATATATTATACATATAAATATTTTCAAATAATATATATATATATATATATATATATATATTAAAATAATATATATATATATATAAGATTTTGTGTAATTATAATATTAAATTTAAATAATGGTAATATTAATTGTATGACAATTCATGCTAGGTATTATAATTATTATAACTATGTGAAAATTTACTATAAGATTTGTTTTAAATTTATTTTACAATTAATAAAAAAGACGATTAATAATTTTTTTATATATAATTGATGCATAAATATTACTCCGAATAGTATATATATTTTTCTAATTTGAAAATAAATATCATATATAATTATATATTTTCATTAGAATAAAATAAAGTAAATTAATTGAGTTAATCTTTTTTAATCATTTTACCCCATATGTTAATAATTATATGTGACTAATTATACATTGACACATAAACAAACTCTTTAAAAATTGACACCTAAGCAGAATTCACCACAAGTTGACGCCTAAGCAAAATCAAGCTCCGTATTAGTAATATAAGGATTTTACTTTTTATTTTCACAATATGAGTGTTCTAAATAAAAATGTGTATGCACCTGGGCCAATACAAATTTGTATGTTTCCAACTTGTAAAAAGCCTCAATTATATTGGGCCTCATTGGGCTTGACTCAATGGTCGGCCCAGTTATTGCATTTAAGTAGAATGTAATATAATCAAATATTTTTTTATGAATTAAATTGTATTAGTATTGGAATCTCATAAAGTTTTTTTCCAATAAATATACTGTACTTCCATTCAAAAATGTATGTCGTTTTTATTAATGCAGACGTATTAAAAATATTATTGCCTTTCTAATTAATTTCTTTGGAAGTGTACATGAGATTTTAAAAATTATTACTACCTGAGTTTTTATTAATGGTTTTGAGGGTAAATTATGAAAAGAAATGTTAGAGAATTAATATAAATGAATTAATTATACACGTCTCTATATATTCAAATTTATAGATGAGATGAAACTATATTTTTAAAGAATAATTAAGTAATACTGAAAAATGTAAAAGTTATTTAATTGTAAATAAAGTAAAAGGTCAAAACTTCATGTAAATAGAAAAGGAGGGTAATATTATTTCTTTATTTCTTAAGTTTGAAAAAATTCCAAAATGATGTTTTTTAGTAAAAATTGAAATACCTTTCTTGTGCTCTTAAATGGGGTTTAAGTTATTACGTAATATATTCATTAAAGGGTTTAACAATAAAAGAGAGGGGTAACAATTGAGTGGAGTCGCAATACATCTCATGCAATTTTAAATTTATTTTGATTAATTTGTTAAAAAAATCACAATGACATTTGTTTTTCCCAGACATTTTTATTAAAAATAAGATGAATAAATATTAATTTATAGTATAATAAGAATTATTGGTTGTTATTAAAAATATTACTAATACAGTTCAACAAACAAATCCCTATATTACTAATACGGAGTTTAATTTTGTCTAGGTGTCAACTTGTGGTGAATTTCGTTTAGGTGTCAATTTTTAAAGAGTTTGTTTATGTGTCATGACTCATGATTATGTATCAATGTATAATTAGTCACCTATAATTATTAACATATTGAGTAAAGTAATTAAAAAGGATTGACTCAATTAAATTACTTTATTTCACTCTAATGAATATATATAAGTATTATTAAAAGTCGTAATATAATTATATATGATATTTATTTCAAATATAGAAAAATATATATACTATTCGGAGTAATATATATGCATCAATTATATATAAAAAAATTATTAATCGTCTTTTTTTATTAATTATAAAATAATTTGAAATAAATCTTATAGTAAATTTTCACATAATTATAATAATTCTAATATCTAGTATGAATTGCCATATAATTAATATTACCATTATTTAAATTTAATATTATAATTACACAAAATTTTATATATATATTATTTAAAAAATATTTATATGTAAAATTTATTTATGCGGAACCTCATTTAGTTAATTAATATTAGTATAAAGTTTGATATGATCGAACAATAAACACGTAGGCTATTTAAATATATTGACATATCTGGATTACAGAATGAACCTTGAAAAGGATGAGGTGGCTATTCTCTGGCAATAAATAATATAATAATGATTGAATGAAACAGAATGAATATGTGTGTCAATTTTGAGAGAGAGACATTTGGAGGTTGAAAGAATCGTAACAACTCATTTCCTAAAAAGTATACTAAATTTACGCAAATCCATTTTCACCGTCAATCTCTCTCTGCCTCAATGTATACAAGAACCTTAGTTTCTCCTCTTATCAATCGCCCTCCCTTCGCCACCCCTCCTACAAATTTTACCAGCCCACAAAATAATTTCTTAAAGTTTGTCTCCGCATTGCTTCCTACAAATTGATTGTGGATTTTACCACATACATATATATTTATTGCTGCTGGGTTGGCGATGGATTACGGGAGGAGGCATTTCCAATGGGTGTTGATTTTGTTTTTGTTGTTGTTGGTATATGTAGATGTAGATGTAGTGCAAGGGAATGTGGTGTTTGAAGTTCACCACAAGTATGGTAGCCGTGCCAAGGGAATAATGGCGCCGCTCTCTGTGCTCAGGGCCCATGATTCTCGCCGCCACGGCAGAATGCTCGCCGGCCTCGATTTTCACTTAGGCGGCGATGGTTCTCCTACCAACGCAGCGTATGTCAATAATCTCTCTCTCTCCCTCTTACTTCTTCATTCTATTGATTCTTCAAACAAATCTATGGGTAGAGGCAATTACTAGTTTATGCTGTTAGCTATTAATATTTTTTGGTAAATGTGAGTGCAACTTCTCTCGTGTTGGAAATCAGGTCCATTGATTAGTGCTGAATTCTAAATTCGTTTTTGTAAGAGGGTGAATATCGATGTCATTTTACAATTAACCATGTGAAGGAACACAAGAAAATTCGGTATGATTGATTGTTCAAGTCATCACACAAATATCCTAGTTTAATCAAGTAAACCAGCACTATCTAGATTTTATTTACAGCCCAGCCCAAGTCTGTTACTGATCTTAAGGAAACCTCAGAACAAGGCTCTAAACCTCTTATTCAATCAACCATGCCAACACAAAGTTGACACCTAGTGGGATAAAGATTATAAATGCTTAGAACCTGACCAGTTGTAGGAATTCTTGGCACTGCAAATGGTTGTTCCTGTGTTTAATAGCTCGTAGTATGTAAGCCTTATTGATTATTGAATACATTAATGCAGGCTCTACTATACCAAAATTACAATTGGGACGCCTCCAGTTGACTATCATGTCCAGGTCGATACAGGAAGCGATATATTATGGGTGAATTGTAAAGCATGTAACGGGTGTCCCACAAAGAGTGATCTTGATGTGTGTTTCTCATCTCTATTCTTCTATTCACCATTGGATAACCATCTTAATTCACCTCTTTTCCGTCCTTTCTTTTTTGTTTTTTCAAACTGGAACTGAAATAAAATCTGCTTTTTTCTTATTTTTTTAATTCACCAGATACCCTTGAACCGGTATGATTTAAAGGCCTCCTCCACTGGACAAAGCATCACTTGCGATAATGAGTTTTGTGGAACCGTATTTAGTAGTCCAAATCCAAATTGCAAGATTGGAATGAACTGTGAATATAATGTTACCTATGGAGACGGGAGCATAACTGCGGGATACTTTGTCAGGGATAACTTCAGACTTGATCAAGTGACGGGAAACCTTCAAACCTCAGCAATGAATGGATCCATAGCATTCGGGTGAGTATCACATGCACACTATTACTTGATGCATAAACTACATGATGGATGAGCCAAATGAAGTAACTTAGTTTTGCCTAATTATATATACTGTGTATTTTCCATTTCTGGGACCAAGACAATGGAGGCGCATTAACGGAACATCACATGGAATTTGTCTTCTCGTGTGCATATCTGTTTCCCCTTTGTTTGTTGGTTTTTAATATGTTGATAAAGGTGGATCTCTAGTTCTATTTCTTGGGTTTTAACGATTTAGCGGTTCTGTTTTTTAGTTTCTTATACCTATTTAGTGTTATGTATCATCTTATTAGTCTTACGTGCTGTTTTTTGAAATGCACTTGCTAAGCCTGTGACAGCATTCTTACTATATCTTAACTTCCAAGTACCACAAATTTATGTGCCTTTTCTGTATCTTAAATGTTCCTTATCCCCTCCCCTCTAATCCAAGATAGGTGCTCAGATAAACAATTCGGAGATTTAGGTTCATCTACTCAGGCCGTTGATGGGATAATTGGTTTTGGACAAGCAAATACGTCCATTCTTTCGCAGCTTGCTTTGTCTGGAAAGGTGAAAAAGGTCTTTTCGCATTGCTTGGATGGCAAGAAGGGAGGAGGCATATTTGCTATTGGTGACGTAGTGCATCCAAAAGTAAACAGAACGGCACTAGTACCAAATCAGTACGTGACATTAGACCTTTGATTTTTTTCCTAGTGTAACATTTAGTTATAGAGGTATACCTTAAATAAATTAATATATATGCTTATACGCTCATCTATATTTGCTTGATATTCATCTGATTGAACATCCATCCTTATCATAGGGCTCATTATAACGTTGATTTGAAGGCAGTTGAAGTGGGTGATAAACGAGTCGACCTTAGCAGTTTTTTTGGGTTTGGACCCCGTAGAAGGGCCATCATTGATAGTGGTACAACCTTGGCCTATGTTGCATCTGACATTTATGATCATATTTTGGCTAAGGTATGCCTGGGAAAATCCCTTGAGATGAATATATTGTTGAAATGCAGATTTGTATATGTTTCTTCCAAGTTCCTACCTCTGTATCATGTAAGTTGGTTTATCTATGTTATATTTTCAGATGATGTCAATGCAACCAGATCTGGAATTTCATGTGCTCGAGGGTCAGTTCCAATGCTTTTGGTACAGTGAGAAGTAAGTATTGTATTGTGAATAACCAAATTAAGCTGTCTGTGCATGTAGACACTCATAAATAAGATCAAGTCCTTAACATATGTAAACTTGTGTCAGTATGATCACACTTTGGTATTGAACACGTTACAAGTATGTTGTTGGAGTCCATCAAATGATTGTTGGTTTGGTTATGTTTGCAGTGTTGATGATGGATTCCCAGTCATAAATTTTGTGTTCAAGGACTCGCTTTCCTTGCCAGTTTATCCCCATAACTATCTGTTTGAAGTCCGAGTAAGTAAATCTCGGTTGCATTTAGCATTACTCGCTCTGGAAATTGTATATAATATCTTTTCAATCAATCTCATGCATGATAGTAATTAATAACTTGTTTGATTTGTAATATCAAAATTAAGTTTAACTCTGGGAAAGGCCTTATCTGAAATTGTTGATGTGTAACTTGAATTGGCAGGATACAGAGTACTGCATTGGTTGGCAGAATAGCACAATGCAGACGAGCGATGGGCAGCAAATGACTATATTAGGAGGTAATTATGTTGCTATGTCTTACGAAACCATAAACCTAACCTGCAGGATGAACAAAGTTGATGCATTAAAATGCAGATATTGCCTTGTCGGACAAGCTTATTTTATACGACATGGAAAATCAGACAATCGGATGGGCAGAATACAATTGTGAGTATAAGGTTATTGCATCTGAAATGAATTCCAAGTGTAAGTGTAAACGAGCATTTGTTGTGTCATGTGTGCAGGTTCATCGAACATTAAAGTAAAAGATGAAGCGAGCGGACATGCGTATGACGTAGGCGCCCATGACATATCTTCGCATGCCCCGTTGAGGGCTGAGCTTATATCCCTCAATGTTCTGTTCCTACCCATTCTCGTCAATCTCCTCATATGATGATCCATCTAATCACCCGTCAAATGCTGCTGCTTCCTCTATATATCATGATTTTGATATTCATTTTGATTTTGATCAACACCCAGCACCATTGTTTCTACCTATCTGGTGTAAGGTTGACCCATTAACTTGTAATTAGATACATTTGCCTCTCTTCTTTTTCTTTCACATTCTTCTTCTATACAACTTATACATACTCCATACAATATACTTTACTATACAATGTAAAGCCCACACCAGTCTATTTTTCTTTCAATTCTTTAATAAATTGAAATCATTTTTGTCATATTGAAATACAACGATCTAGATATGTGTTCATATTTTCGGCATCTTAATCGTTCATTGTTGGTATATTATAGAGTTTTGAGTTGAGAATGAATATATGTAACGTAATATTGAGAAAAAAATTTTTAAAAAAAGGAAATATGAATTTTTTTAATATTAAATTGTTGGGGAAATGAATATTAAATTCGTATTACAATTTAACAACATAATTGCAAATCACTGTTCAAGGAATACTCATTTCTTAGTTTTTGATATGACGTCACTGCTCAAGGAATGATACCCTTGAACCAAACACATTTTTATTATTCAATTCTCATTCCTCACCTCTAAACCCTCAACCAAGCATCCCCTTAATTTTTCGAGTTGAGACCCTTTATACAGACAAGCTAGCAATAGCATGTCGTAATTAAATGAAGTTTGAGTTACTTTATTTTTAATAATTAACATTGTTGTTATTAAAAGATAATAATTTTATGCCATCGTGCTATTTAAATATTTTTTAGGTTATATTAATTATTTAATTAAACAAATATTAATTGATCAAAGCATTAATTGTTTTTATTAAATAATATTATTTGATAAAGTATTGCGTGAACAAGTTTCACGGTAAAACTTGTTTTGAGAGTATTAATTGTTATATTAAATAATATTAGCTATTTTACTATTGAATGACATTAATTGTTTCATTAAAAATATTAATTAATAGATATGAATTGCTTCACTAAAAAAGAGTGTGTCTCTCGTAAACCAAGTTTCACCGTGAAACTTGATCCGCATGAAAGAACAAATCAATTTACCTTTCAGCTTATTTTGACTAATACTTTTTAGTAATATAGGCAATACCCTTAGTTATCACGATCGACGCTTTTTAGTAATACATGTAATAGCATTTATTTATCAATATAAGACATACTCTTCAGATTATCGCGATCGATACCCTTTAGTTAATATAGATAATACTCTTCATTTATTACAACCGATACTCTTTGAAATGGATCAAGTTTCACCGTGAACTTTTGTTCATAGCGAGACTTTGCCCTAAAAATATTACTCTCCCTAAAAATATTAATTGTACCAATTTTACCGACAATATACAATTATTGGAAATGGGATTCATATTGTTCAATTAATCTATATCTCAACATACTTTTGAATTTCTGGGGAAAAAAAAAAGACATACCTTTGAATTTGTATTTGCACATACAATATATTCTAATACTTATGTCGGAGAAGAAATGAAAATTCACGCTAACTGGGATGGATTTGTAACACCAAAATTATTATGAAAATAGTTTAAAATTAGAATTTCAAGGTCAAATTTAAACAACTTCACTAGAGTTGATATTAGTTTCATTCAGACGCAATCTAGGGATATTGAATGTTACCATTTTTAATGAAGTTGAGTTTAAATAGAGTAAAAATATTTGAAAATTCTGGATGACACTAATGATTGTGTTTCCTCTTTAATCTTTTCCACCATTAATCTAAATAAACGCTTTTCATGTCTCAATCAATCAATCCCCCTTAAAATATTAATATTAATATGTGTGTATATATATGTATGTATGTATCGAGAATAGTAGTACATAATTTCGGGTGCAGATCAGATGTTGAATGAAACTGACAGACACACACGCAAAGGGCAAGGGCAAGGGCAAGCGCGCTCTCTGCCCTCTCTCACTGCACTTGGTTATTAAATAACTTATTTATAGGCAGATTTTTGTGATCCCAATTTTCCTCTCCTATTAGTTTGTTATTGATCCTTATCCCTGTCTTTGTTCTTCCTCTTTTTCCCTTTCAAGGAACGTGTCTATCTTGATCTTCGCCAATTAATGCTTTGAAAGGTGATCGATTTTGGAGTGATGATATATCGAGTAAGGGTTTGAAAGATTCAAGCATTTGATTCTTATTATGTTGAAATTGGCTCTGTAAATATTGATGATTGAAGTGTGGGAATACCTATAAATATAGATCTCATCAGCTTTTAGCATATTATTGTTATTGTTAATAATGGTGTGGAAATGGATAAGGGTGATTTAGCTTAAGGAAGTGTGGTGGTGTGAGTGGAAAGCTGGGTATCTTGTGGGAATTAGATCGATCGAATTTGGTGGTCTGGATTGCATATTGAATATAATCTGGGCCCTAAGAATGGGGTCCTGCTTCTCGGCCCTTTCTCCTGTGAGGAAGCGGAAGCCTTTTTCTCGAAATTCATCTTTTGATTACGGCCATAGCCATAGCCATAGGAGGGAAGAACAGCTGCACAGGGATCCTAATCGCACCTTTTTGAACGGTTCCACTCACATTGCTTCACTCTTTTCACAGCAAGGCATGAAAGGGATCAATCAAGATGCCATGATTGTTTGGGAGGTCAATAATCTCAATCCTTACTTTCCCCACTTTTGAACACCACAGTATTCAACATTGTTGATGATCATATATATAATATATTTGCTCTTTCTTTGTTTATTTTCTGTTTATCACTTTTCAACATCAAAATTCATCTTGGTCCTAAATGAATGAATTCATAGCATCTAAACATAATTTTTGATTGAAACATTGTAAAATCAGTTTTGATGTGCTCAAAACTATCAATAGTGATTCAATACTGCACATCTACCCTAAGTTGCTTAATTGAAACTGCACCTTAAAATCCAGAATTTTGGTTCGAGAACAGACACTGTCTTTTGTGGTGTTTTTGATGGCCATGGCCCTTATGGTCATATGGTGGCAAAGCAAGTTAGAGATTCTCTTCCTCTGAAGCTGAGCGCAGACTTGGAGGTTGATATAAGAAGTGATGAGATTTCCAGGAGTCGAGTGTAAATACTACTGGAAGCCTGTGCAGAGAAGATTGTTCCTTCTTATCTGCTAATGAGGAAGCTAGAGCTTTCATTAGTGTTGAAGAAACTGGGGAGCATTCAGAGGTCTCTCAAATATTTAGAAAATCTTTTCTCAAGGCTTTTAAGGTCATGGACAAGGAATTAAGAATGTACTCGAATTTCGATTGCCTCTACAGTGGAACTACAGCAGTAACCCTGGTGAAACAGGTATGTAATTAATTATCAGTGGTGTTGGCGATATAGGCAGTGTACTGAATGATAATTGATCATCTTCTGTAGGGTCAGGATCTTGTGATTGGAAACATTGGGGACTCACGAGCTGTATTAGGTACAAGAGATGAAAATAATTCACTTATTGCAGTCCAGTTGACGGTGGATCTCAAGCCTAACCTTCCAGGTACCCCTCCTTCCCAACACCAACAAATACTTATACGAAATTTTAAATGTCTAAAATAGAACCCTTTCAATTAGAGACTTTTGCGTAGTGATCAAGTGTTGTATGGCTCTTTGTGAAATTGCTGTCTTTGATAAAGGAATCCTCCAAGATCTGTTAGTCTTCCTATCAATATCAATGCAATAGTTGTCTGTTTATAGCTTAGGCAAGTATCTCTTTATTCAATTATCTATTCCAACAGTCCCTAACTTTTGATGTGAAATTTGACTCAAGTTTATTTCTCTTATTACCTAAAATGTTCTCATCTTACAGCGGAAGAAGCAAGGATCCGAAAATGTAAAGGACGGGTTTTTGCCCTACGGGATGAACCTGGGGTGGCGAGAGTATGGCTACCGAAGAATGACTATCCCGGCCTAGCTATGGCACGTGCATTTGGAGATTTTTGTCTCAAGGATTTTGGCCTTATATCTGTGCCAGAGATTTTCTATAGACGCATCACTGATGAAGATGAGTTTATAGTTTTAGCAACAGATGGGGTATGAGAGACAGTTTTTTTTACTCCATCGTACAACAATTTTGTTGAGTGGTGTATTATTTTTTGTTGCAGATTTGGGACGTGCTCTCGAACGATGAAGTGGTGGAAATCGTGAGTTGTTGCCCCACACGCTCGTGTACAGCTCGAACACTAGTGGAGTCAGCAGTGAAAGCATGGAGGTCCAAGTTACCCACTTCAAGGGTTGATGACTGTGCAGCAGTCTGCCTCTTCCTCAACTCAGATGACTCTAATGCTTCTGCCACAAATTCCGAAGTTAATATCCCTTTGCCCGAACATGACGAGGGCCCCATTAAAGACGATTATCCTGGATTGGAGCGTTCAGGTACAGTTAGAACTGGCAACAGTGTACAAGAATGAAGCTTTTGAGATTAATGCAAATGAATCGTAACAATGAAAATATGTGCTTGAACATCAAGTTTGCGTTTTCCTCCTTTCTATAGACTCTAGGAAAGGAGAGATGCACCGGACTAATATTAGTGTCTGGGGTCATCTCTTCTTCCTTCTATTTTGTAGGCTTCAAAGTTGTATATTTATTCATACTTGTCAGCTCCTCCTTCCCCGCACTAATGCCTTTGTTTCATTATTGCAAATTTTTATTTATTAATATATGAATGATAATGAGGAGTAGTAATTATATATTCTTTTTTTTTTTTAAATCCACCATAGATTACAGTTACTTTTAAACTCTTATCTCATGATATCTTATATCTTATAATATAGAGTCACTCTTGAAGCAGCTTCATAGTATGAAACCTGTACCATTAGAATCACTTCGATACCATTAGAATCATTCCCCGATACCATAACCATTTTATACTGTGATATCGGTTTATAAGTGTAATGGTATCACTAAATAGATGTTATGGTATCAGAAATGATTCTAATGGTATTAATTTCATACTATGAAACCGCTTTACACAAGATTTTGCCTATAATATATAATAGGAGCTTACATTCCTCATTTGTGTTTTGACGTCATTTCACCTGGTTCGTTGATCGATTTTCAAACATCTAATTTAGGTTGTAGATATGCACAATTAATAGGACTTTCGATATATCTCTCTAATTCATCTCTCATTTTCAAATTTCACCATCCACTATAAATGTTTGATTTTTTTCATTTTCATCACAATTACACCACCACCATCATCAATACGTTACGTTGCTCCGGCGAGGAAAGTGAAGGAGCCACTCGACCCAATTTACGAGCACTAATTAAACGAAGAATGCATTTGCGGAATCGAGAAGATAAACGGTGGTGATTCATTGTGACTATTCATTATGTAAACAATTTAATATTAATTTTTATCTAATGTAAATGCGTTTTTTTATTGATTTGATAGTGTTTTAATGTATATATTGCCACTATTTACGGATATAAACATTCACAAATTCGAAAGCAAAAGGTATCGATAGAAACAAAGTCCAAAGAAGAACAACATTTAGTTGTTCTGCAGATCAAACATCAAAGCTCACTCGAAAATAGTTTCATTATTCGTATAAGAATAACTACGAATCAAAGACTACAACCCTTTATTATTATTCTCCAATATTAATTTTTATAATCTTAACAATATCTATTTTATAATAAACACCCAATATATAATGCAGAAAAACTTTATAAAAGAAATACAAAAACACATATAGCACAAGAAAATTATATGATCATCCAAATCTTATTTAATTTTTTTGCATATACGATATAATATATTTTGATTGAATTGAGAATAAAGAATCAACTTTTTTCTTTGTATTTACTGCCGTTTAGTAATTTTTTAATTTTAAAAAGAAATTCATTAATTATTTAAATTTTATTAAATTTCTTTTTCTATCATAGTTATAAATTAAATATTATTCACTCGATTATTAACAAAAATTAAGAAATTATTTTGGCAATTGTGTATTACTATAAATCTTTTGATTTAACTTTTTCCTATTCTTACTTACTATGTAATTTATCTCTTATTTTATGCAAATTAAATATTAATTATTGCAAGAGAATTAAATTGAGGAAGGAAGAACATCCTCAATGGACGCATATTCTAATTATAAGTCAATCTAATTATGAGAAACAATGTGAAAAACTTAATTTGATAATTATTTATTACTATAAATAATTAAACGCTATATTTATAATAGTATAAATTGTCAATCTAATTAGAGTAATTTAGGAATTGATTTAATTAAACGTTATACTTATCAATTGTCAATTAATAGTAATTGATTTAATGTCAATTGTCAATCTAATTAAAGATTATAAACATTAATTTAGGAATTAATTTAATTAAACGTTATACTTATCAATTATCAATTAATAGTAATTGATTTAATTAGTATTATTAGTTAAGATTTAATGTCATACTTTATAATTAATTTGGAAGGAAATTTAATGTCACATTTTAATTTTGTGTATTTTTACGTTTTGAAATCTTAGTTGTAAATTAATTTTGATTTGACAATTCCTTATTACTATAAATCTCTTGATTTGACTTTTTCATATATTACACATGATTAATTTAGAAATTGATTTAATTAGTATTATTAGGTAAGATTTAATGTTATATTTTATAATCGGTGTGGAGATTTAATACCACATTAAATTTTTGTGCTATTTACGGATTATTAGCAAAAGTATAGAAATTGATTAGTGAATCGAAATTGCTCAATTTCAAAGATGCATGTGCTTACCGCCGGACTATCATATAATTTTAGAAATGAGAACTTAATATTATTGTTAAATAAATTTATCGAAATTCTTCTCATATCAATGTGGTTTTGTTAATAAACTAATAAAATAAGAGTAGATGTTTAGTGAAATTTATTCATAGTATGAAACTTCATTATAATATATATATATATATATATATATATATATATATATTCAATAATACAATTACACTTATAAATTATTACCACACACGGATTTTATATGTTTTGTGTGTATAAAATATTATGATATTAGTAAATAAGAATTGTGGTATTATTGAAAGAACGTTATGATATTATTGAATGAAATTTATTTAAGGGGAACAAAAGTATTTTGGGAATTTTTTTACAAGATTAGAAGTGCAATTTTTTTAACTAATTTAAATAGGATAAATTCAAACCCTAATAATCGGTCTCTTATTCTAGAACATCCAATCTTTAAATATCGACCAGATCTCATTAAAATGACAACAACCCTTAACTTCTTAAGCTATAATTTGTATGTATATTTACCACTTTATTAATATGCATTAATTGGAGCACCAACCATATATAATATAATTTGTTAAATACTCTAGGAATATTTGAATTATGATTATAAATTGAAGAAATCATAGTTATAAATTAACTACTAGATTTGCAATTCCACATTTGCAAATTCCAATAAATTGTATTGAGGATTCTAGATTTGCAATTCCAATAAATTGTATTGAGGATTTTATGTGTAATATTCGGCAAGGTAGTCAACTTGTCGATCCGGTGACTAGATGCTCACCGATCATTTGAGATGAAGCTCCAATAGTTAACAAAAATTGTATTGAAGCATTTGATACTTCTTTAAGGGACATAATGCAATTGGTGATCCGTCACTTTTGGAAATACCGTTTGGTGGAAAGACTGTTATTTTGGAGGTAATTTTCGCAAATCTTGCCAGTTATACCTATAGGAAAACGACGAGGACATTATAAGAGCGACCATCAATTTTTCTCATTTATAGAATATATGCATTGTTCTTCGATTAACTAAAAATATGAGGTTATATAATGTAGAGTATAGTGCGGACATAAATAATTTGAGGGAATTTTCTAGTTGGGTTGCAAGTGTTGGTGATGGACTTATTGGAGTAGGACTCGATTATGGATCGAATTAGAGATCCCAAGTGATCTTTTGTTGCATTGTGATGATAATCCGATTGAGACAATAGTGAATAATGTTTATCCTAATTTTCGGAATAAGCCGAGTGATTATAACTACTTGCAAGAGAGGTCTATCCTCGCACCGACTCTTGATGTTGTAAAATCAATAAATGATTATATGATGACACCGAATTACGAAGATGGACGTACTTACTTTAGTTACGATAGATCATTCATGTCAAATTCAAATTTTGATGTCCATACTCGAATTTTGAACACTCTAAAATGTTTTGGCGTGCACGATCATGAAATCGAGTTTGAAAATTGGCACACCAATAATGTTGTTGAGGAATATTGATCATTCGAAGGGGTTATGTAATGGAACGAGGTAAATTTTTTTAATTAATGTTATTTATTTATAGTTGTGTTAAGATATATAATTATCTTTGTTAACAATAATATATTTGATATTTACATTAATTTTTTATTTTAATATTAGGTTGGTGATTACATAGTTGAGAGATAAAATAATTGAAGGAAGGGTTTTGACGGTAGCGATCTTTGGTGAATTGGTTTTGATACCAAGACTATTATTAACTCCTTCTCGATGCAAGGTTGCCTCTTTAAATCTCAAATAGAAATTTTTTATTAATTATATCATATGTTATGTCAATCAATAAAAGTCAAGGACAATTATTCTCTCACATCGGATTATTTTTTAAGAAACCGGTATTTAGTCATGGTCAACTATATGTTGCAATTTCAAGGATTACTAATCGAGTTGGTTTGAAGATCTTATTGTGTAATAGTGATGATAATATTTGTAATAAGACAAAGAATATTGTATTCGTGAGGTTTTTAGAAACCTTTAACTTTTTGGGTATTTGTTAAATAAAAATTTTATTATCTAAAAAATTTATGTTTGTTTTATAATTTCTTGATTTTATCACTTATTAATTATTGAATTATTAATTAAATTTTATAATAAATAATAAAATTATTAAAAATATAAAATAAATAATTTATTAGAGACAACCGTGTAAAAGCACGGTTCGGTCAATACTAGTAATAATAATAAAGTCTATAGGAGCTTTGTATCAATTATTTATTCATTAATGGTGAGCTTCCACGTGGTGGGCCTTCATATGGGCTCTGTATCAATTAATTGGTAATCAGTGCTCCGTATTTAAAAAATTTGAGGAGCCGCTTAGTTGGGAGTAATAAAATTAGATAATGGGAATGACTAGTGATTCATTCCTATTGAAGAATTTTGGAAATAAAGTTGAGCACAAAAAATTTGAGTGAGAAAAAAGTTGAGTGGAGGAAAAATAAATGATTGATTATAAGAGGGAAATTATGTAATCAAAATAAAATAGTGATTATTTAATTTTTAAATCAATTCCAAATTGTAAATACATCGATCATCATCAATGAGAATGATTAATGAGTCATTCACGTTACCTACTTCTAATACCCCCAACCAAGCGGGCCCCGAACCATTTTTGCATGATGGAAATATTACTCATTCCTTTCCATTTTAGATAAATCGAATTAAAAATAAATGTTTTATTTTTGTTTTCAATATTAAAAATAACAAAAAATAATTTAATCCTTTTATATTAAGATGTTGGTGTGTCATCGCCGGCACCCAAAAATAAATTAATTACTCCGAACCAACCTACTAATGTAGTAGGGCAAGCAAGGGGTCGATCCCACGAGGAACCGAGTAGGGGGAATTGAGTTTCGACTACACTATTTACAAAAAAATATTCAACAAATTAAATTAAAACAAGTCACGCAGGTGTGATTAAACAAGATGAGAAACAATCTAGCCCTCGGATAGCTTCCCTTTGAACGGTTTTCCTAACTCAAATTAATATCCACGTCTATTCAAATTCTTTCTCGAATCTTTTCCCTAAACCAATGGTACGACCAAACTAGTTCGAATCGCTTCTTAAGTTTAATTAACAAAAAAGTACGACCCTTGATTAATCTATCCCAGGAATAATCCTAAAATATGTATTCGGGATTCAATTCCTAGAACGCATTCGCCCTAAAACGATAGGAAAAATTAAGCTATGAAATCGAAACGTTCGAATCATACAACTTAAATATTATTATTCTTTGCTACCATATCACAAAATTGCACAATTACGAATTACAAAATGTGAATTAGCTAGAGATGAATAATCAACAAATTGGGGTGATCAATCCTAATTAATCTATTATTCAAAACATGCAAGGCATATAATCAAATAATAATAAAATCGAGACAAGAATTGAAATAACAACGCTCATACTAGTTTGCAAGAAATTCAAACCGTTCAAAGTTTAGCATCCTCGGACTAGAAAATAAAAGCTTAGCTACTAGACATGATTAACAAACAACGACAATAATAAAAAAATATTTAAAACCTTACAACTTGTCTTCACAAAAATGTAAAAATAATATGTGTTCTCCTTCCGCCTATTCTCGTTCCCAAAACTCCTGCGTAACTTTCTTTCCTCTTCTTTTTCCTCTTTAATTCTCTCCTTTTCTCCCCTATCCAGTTCGTCCCCCTATCCTTTTGACTTTTCTTTTTCAAATAAGGAAGTCATCAAATCTTCCTTTATTTCGCTCATTTAAGACCGTCGATTTGCTCTTCCAACTATGGTATGCTCGACCCGACACACACGTTGCCGCCCGATTCCCAACGTCATTCAATTTACACTCGTAATTGATATAAAATAACACCTCAAAGTAAATCGATTTGACGTAAGAAATAATAAGCGGAATTACTACAAATTGTGCTAGAAATTAATAATTAAACAACCAATAGTAGCACATAATTTACGCACAATTAACCACTTATCATCCTGCTCCAAATATCTCTTATTTACATATCATATCACTCAATTACTCAATATACTCTTTCAAATTAAAGCATCTTTCTTCTAATAAGATTAAAATGACTCATTTACTCTCAACTTTATATTTTTAATACTAATAAATAACTTTTTTATTAAAAAAATAATAAATCACCCTTTATTCACTTCTCTCAAACTTGTTAAGTAATACTCCTTTCGTTTCATATTCGTTGTGACATTTACCAAAAAGATTCGTCTCGTACTTATTGCATCATTTCCTTAAATTGTAATAAAGTAATTTTTTCACTTTTATCTATATCCTCAAACACTACAATATTACACCATTTGATTAGTATCCCACGTTTACGTGAGTTGTTCTCAAATTAAATTGATAACATAATATTATATATATATATATATATATATATGTAAATTAATGAATTTATTGTGTAAAATAATATATTTATATTATAAAATAAACATATTCAACTAATATATGTATAAAAGTATGTAATAATTTTTATATTATATATGTATATTTTAAAATTTTATTTTTCAACACATCAAATTTATAAAGTATTTAAATAGAATTTTATTTTTCAATACATCAAATTGTAATATAATATTTATACTCCTATATATTATTTAAAATTGTGATATAGATAGAATTAATCATTATACTCAATATTATGATTTAAGAATTATTCACTATACTCAATATTACGATTGAAGAGAAATCACATATTTAAAATTATATTATATAAAAGAAAATATAATCACATTAATTTAAAATTATATAATATCAAATTTTTATAAAGAGAAATACTTTGAGATAATATACTTACTTTAAGGGATTTATTAAATTAGTCAAATCTTTCAATATTAATCATTCCATAAGTTTTTCTTAATTAAAAAAATTTATTACTTATTGACACATCATCACATCACATTACTCAATATTATAATGTCACATAATACAATCTATTTTAATGCATGATATAAACTTAATGAAAAGAAGGCACATCATCAAAATGAAGGAGAAGATGACAACTAAACAAATTAAAATTCTCTATTAGTATATAGGGGATATGCCACTACTTTTCCCTAGAGTTGACAATTTAGGCCCACGCCCGCATAATTACATAGGTGGGCCGGGATAATTATAGGCAAAAATCTGGGCCGCTTTTGGCCCAGCGGGTTTTATGGGTTCGGCCGTCGGTTCATGGGGCCGGGCCGTTGGCGTGAATTTTTATTATTATTATTTTTAGTTTTTTTAATTTGTGAGAGAGAAAATTATGAAAGATTTTTATTCATCTAAATTTGTTAAATATTGTTAGTGGCATTTGATAGGTTAACATATATATTTGTATAAATGGGATTATGACCTCACAAATATCTCTTGCTTGAACCATTTTAGTTTTAATAAAATTTTCAACTTTTTGATCAAAAATTTTTATAATTTATAATATTTTCAAATTATGAAAGTGAACACTATTACATCAACAATCAATTGAGTTGATACTTTTATTTGGACTTGTGAATTTTAATGGACTAATATTATGAGCTTATGAATTATGATAGTTTATGTATTCTACATTAACTTATTTTTATATTCTTTTTGTATTAGATTTATTAGTAATGTGTAAGTGGTAATTAAACTTATTTTTATAAATAAACATTATATGATCATTATTTTAATACAATTGTTATAAATATTTTTGTTAATTAAAAAAGGTAATGGGCCGGCCCACCCGATAGCGGTGGCCCATACATGGCCGTGACTGGGCCTCCATTTTGTAGGCCCGATCAAATTTTGGCCCACCCAAGATTTTGTTTGGTCTCGGTGGACCGAGTCGGACCGGCCCGCCCGATTTACCACCTCTACTTTTTCCACACTAACTCAATTTAATACTATTAAACAACTCTCTTATTAAAGTTGAAAAGACTACTCTACCCCCATTCAAAAACAACTTATATTATTAAACAACTCTTTCATTAAAACTTGTGTCAAACAAGAAATATTACAATGAGTGTGGGACGGAAGGAGTACAATCTACGAATTTCTTAGAAATGACATCACTATTCCTATTTATACTACCTTATTCTTTCAATGGATAATATAATTTTTTTATTCAATGGTATGAGAAACTCTTCAAATCCTCAATAATTTTCTACATAATTACTTTCTAAAATTATCTGAAATTATAATCAATTAGACAAACCTATCATAATTAAAATTAATATAAACTATATACAATCATTAATTCATTAACTTCATGATAGATTATATATATATATATATATATATCATATAAATAGATAGGTAATAGAACATGTCAAAAAATCTAAAAATGTCCGAAAATGATTGCAATATTAGTATATAATTAAGGGTGTGTCTCATGTGAATCAAATTTTACGGTGAAACTTGATCCACATTAAAAGAACAAATCAATTTACCTTTGATCCCAACTAATACTCTTTACTAATATAGATAATATCATCTAGTTATCATGATTGATACCCTTTGGGCATATAAGTAATACTCTTTATTTATCATATCTAATACTCTTTAGTAATATAGGACTACTTTTCAGCTTATCACGACCGATACCCTTTAGTTAATATAAATAATACTCTTCAATTATTACAATTGATACTCTTTAAAATAGATCAAGTTTCACCGTAAACCCTTGTTCATAGTAGAATTTGCCTATAATTAAATATAGAGAATAAAATTGTTCAAAATGTATTTCTCACTTGGTAGAGTTTTAATATGTTATAGATTAAAGACACATATAAAAATTGTGTTTCACTATATCAAGCTCCACTAATTATTTTATTATATATCTTTCCTTTTTGAAAATTACATAAACAAAACATAAAGAATTCGTTTATGAATGTGACTATTTTTTAATGAGTCTTATGCATTAAATTTCATCAATGCATTGAAAAAATGAATTCTTGGGTAGAACTATAAAGTGTGAGATATTTATAATTAAGTAATTAATTAATTTTGATAATATGTCACGAAGACATCCTGAGAGAACATCGAAGTCTCGTTTGAAAGAGATTGAGTCACACTCATTTAAAATTTATTTATAGTATAAAATTAATGCAATTATATATTATTTTTATAAACTTTTATACAGTAATATTAGTTTACAAGTGTAGTATTATTATTAAATAAATATTATAATATTACTAAATAAATATAATAAACCTAATAATATTCGTTTAATACGATGAACAACAAATTTCACAGTAGAGTAAATAAAGACATCGTTTTAGAGTATGAAAATATTAAAAAATAAAATTAAAAAAAAGGTCAAGAGGACTTTAAATATGCAAGTCAATGTTTTTTTGAAAGCAATATGAAAGTCAATGTTTGTTTTGGGGTTTATAGTGATGTTCTAACTGATTTTTGAATTTTATATTAAAATAAATAGTAAAATGTATGTTTGTTTTGAAAAATTAAATCGAGTAAAATTTAACTTATATAAAATTAATATGTAAAGGTGTAAGTATTAAAAAAATGTGAAGAGTAAAACTTATAGATTTTGTAGTAATAAATTACTAATAATTATTTAAAATTAGACATTAAAATCCTGAAGTAGAACGTATTTTTTGATTTGACAATATGAGACGGTGTGACACAATGCGAATTTTGCCAATTAGCGAGTTAGAATAAGGAAGTTCTTCCGCAGAGGAAAGAGAGAGACAGAGAGGGAAATGCAGCAGATCTCACTAAGTCACAACTGATGAGTGAGCCTCATTCCGCCGATTGATCTCAAACGAAGAATAACTGTCCAAGCACCGACCTCTTCGCCACCAATCGGTAACCTTTTTCTTCTGTTAATCGCCTCCTTCCTTCTACGTCAATGATCTCCTCTTGGAATTGGATCTAAATTGCCAAATCCCCGTTCTTTGTTCGTATAAATGCACGGATCTTAGGATTGTCAGATGCATGTACCGAATTTATTTGTTCGATTTTTATTGTTGACTGTGGAGCATGTATTTTTGTTTTGATTTGTGTATTAACTTTATGGATCTGCATAATGCGGGTGATGGTTTTCTTCTTCGCGGTTCTTGTTAAGATCATTATCTTACTGCAAAGGTGTGTACATATGGAATCTAATTTATTTGTTTTGAATATGCATGATTAAGGCTTCTGTTATTTTCTTATGAATAATAAAATAGATAATTTCGATTGTAATTGATTTTTTATGTGAAATTTATATATAGATTTTTCTAGGAGAGAACTTTGAATACTTAAAATATATTTTTGTAAAAACTGCGTTCCATTGCTAAAATGATTGTCGAATATCATCATTGTTTCCAAAGTCTCCCTAGCACAATATCTTTCGTTTAATATATTTTTCTCTGTATTATTTAATTGTAATGATCAGAGATTACCAGTGAAAATGGAGAAATCTTGTTCTCTGCTGGTACATTTTGACAAGGGCACACCAGCCCTCGCTAATGAGATCAAGGAGGCACTTGAAGGGAATGATGTGTCTGCTAAGATTGATGCAATGAAGAATGCTATTATGCTTCTGCTGAATGGCGAAACACTGCCTCAGCTGTTCATCACTATAGTAAGATATGTGTTGCCCTCTGAGGATCACACTGTTCAGAAACTGCTATTGCTCTATTTGGAGTTGATTGATAAGACTGATGGAAAGGGGCGTGTGTTACCAGAAATGATCTTAATCTGCCAGAATCTCCGGAATAATCTTCAACACCCCAACGAATATATTCATGGTGCCACACTAAGGTTCCTTTGTCGGCTTAGTGAAGTAGAAATTATTGAACCTTTGATCCCGTCCATTATGTCCAACTTGGAGCACCGGCACCCTTTATGTTAGGAGAAATGCAATTCTTGCAGTGATGTCGATTTACAAGCTCCCGCACGGTGAACAGCTCTTGGTTGATGCTCCAGAGACGATCGAAAGATTTCTTTTAACAGAGCAGGATGCATCAGCTAAGAGGAATGCCTTTCTGATGCTTTTCAATTGTGCACAGGATCGTGCCATTAATTACCTTTTGACCAACGTTGACAGAGTATCAGACTGGGGTGAATTGTTGCAGATGGTTGTCTTGGAGCTGATCCGAAAAGTTTGTAGGACAAACAAATCAGAGAAGGGGAAATATATCAAGATTATCATATCTTTACTGAATGTCCCTTCTGCTGCTGTGGTTTATGAATGTGCTGGAACCCTTGTTTCTTTGTCATCTGCTCCGACAGCTATTAGAGCTGCAGCAAATACATACTGCCAGCTTCTTCTCTCTCAGAGTGACCATAATGTTAAGCTCATTCTGCTTGATCGCCTCAATGAACTCAAATCTTCTCACAGAGATATAATGATTGACTTGATAATGGATGTTTTGAGGGCACTCTCAAGCCCAAACCTTGACATCCGAAGGAAAACACTTGATATCGTTCTGGAACTGATCACACCTCGCAATGTCAACGAGGTGGTTCTTACTTTAAAGAAAGAAGTTGTTAAAACTCAAAATGGGGAGCTTGAGAAAAATGGGGAGTATCGCCAAATGCTTATCCAAGCTATCCATTCTTGTGCCATAAAGTTCCCTGAAGTAGCAAGCACAGTGGTTCATTTGTTGATGGATTTCTTGGGGGACAACAACATAGCATCTGCAATGGATGTTGCTGTATTTGTTCGTGAGATAATTGAAACCAACCCAAAATTGAGAGTCTCTATCATCACCAGGCTGCTGGATACTTTTATCAGATCCGAGCAGCAAGAGTTTGTTCTTGTGCTCTTTGGATTATTGGAGAGTATTGTCTATCTCTTTCTGAAGTTGAGAGCGGCATTGCAACCATAAAGCAGTGCCTTGGAGATTTACCATTCTTTTCCATTACTGAAAATGAGGAAGGTGCTGATTCTTCAAAGAAAGCCCAGCAGGCAACCTCAATTACTGTTTCATCTAGAAGACCAGCTATCCTTGCTGATGGAACTTATGCAACTCAGAGTGCTGCCTCTGAAACTGCTTTCTCCTCTCCAGCTGTAGTTCAAGGGTCTTTGTCAGCAGGGAATTTGAGGTCTCTTCTTCTCACTGGTGATTTTTTCCTCGGGGCAGTTGTTGCATGCACCCTGGCAAAGCTCATTTTAAGATTAGATGAGGTTCAACAATCAAAAGTCGAAGTGAACAAAGCTTCAACAGATGCATTATTGATAATGATTGCCATGCTACAGCTAGGGCAATCCTCAGTTCTCCCTCATCCAATTGATAATGATTCGTATGACAGGATTGTTCTCTGCATAAGATTGCTGTGTAATGCAGGAGATGCTGTGAGAATGATCTGGTTGAAGTCATGCCGTGAGAGTTTCATTAAGATGCTTTCAGATAAACAAATGCGTGAGATTGAAGAAATTAAAGCAAAGGCTCAGATTCCCCAATCACAGCCAGACGACCTTATTGACTTCTACCATTTGAAAAGTCGAAAGGTAACAAAATGCATTTTGTCTGTTTTATTTCTTCAGTGAACATCGAAGTTCCATGGTTGTTGTTTGTAGAATCAAAATCTCACTGTCTTTTTGTATTGGTAGTGCTGTCACAAGCACAAACTTTAAGTATCTTTTAAAGCATCATTGTTCTCCCCTATTTATTCTTTTGGTCAAACTTATCATCAGATAGTCTGGGTTGAAAGTTGAAACTGTCTAGCCTTGTTTCTGTCACCACTGTGTTCATCTTGTCATTATTTTTTCCAGTATGTAAAATTCTCGTGCTTACAAATTTTCTCTTCTGCAAATACGTACCAATAAGTTCAATTTTAGCTGATGACCTTAGTTTGAAGTATGCTTACTCGTATTGAAACAACATATTAATTGCTAATCTGATTTGTCATTGTTATCTTTGCTTCAGGGAATGAGCCAACTGGAGCTGGAAGATGAGGTACAAGATGATCTTAAACGTGCTACTGGGCAGTTTGTTAAGGATGCAGATGATGCAAATAAGCTGAATCGCATTATACAGCTCACGGGGTTCCAGTGATCCTGTATATGCTGAAGCTTATGTGACAGTTCACCATTATGACATTGTCCTAGATGTCACAGTTATCAATAGAACAAAGGAGACTCTTCAAAATTTGTGCTTGGAGTTGGCTACTATGGGTGATCTAAAACTTGTTGAGCGCCCACAGAATTATACCCTAGCTCCTGAATCAAGCAAGCAAATTAAAGCAAATATAAAGGTGTCCTCTACTGAAACTGGAGTCATATTTGGCAACATTGTTTACGAGACCTCAAATGTACTTGAGCGCTCTGTTGTTGTCCTCAATGACATCCATATTGATATCATGGACTACATATCTCCAGCTGTATGTAATGATGCTGCTTTTAGAACCATGTGGGCTGAATTTGAGTGGGAGAACAAGGTAATAAAATCACTTATATTGCTTTTGTTAGGCTCATTTTTTAAAACACCTGGTATTTTCTGATACATCATTGTTTTTGTAAGTGATATACTTTTCATGGAGATGATCATTTGCTTATATTGGTAATAATTACAAGGTCCATAAAATTCTTTATTTTCTTTAGCCTAATATTGTGGTGCTCTATTTTTCTTTTACTACTTCAAAGTTCTAATTTAGCTGAATTATGAGCTAATTCTGTCTTGTCTAGTTCTATTCATCCAAACTTTATAGATATGCATTTTTGGAAGATATTCCAAGTTTTAAAATGGAGCATTTAAGAAATCTTCTTAGTATTGATTTTATTGATAACAGTGCAGCATTTTCATATGTCCTCTTTTACTCCCTACAATTGCATCAAGGTTATAACACATTAAATAAATTGGATCTTGGTAATTTGAGAGACTATTTTAATGTGTTACTCTTATCGTCTGATAGAGATAACCACAACATCTATTAGCAAGTGCATTATGATTTAAGCATGACTATCCATCTGGTCTTTTGAACATACCCCTCTAAACTCATTTTCTCTCTGTTTTATATTTTCACTTGTGTACTTTGTAGTCAGCAATTTAACCTTTTCTTCTAAGTTTCTTTTTACTTCCTCTTGCCAGGTTGCTGTCAACACGTCAATTACAAACGAGAAAGAATTTCTTGACCACATAATTAAATCTACCAACATGAGATGCCTAACCCCTCCGTAAGTCAATTTAAATTCCTAATTGACTGCTACTAGGTGCCAAAGAGGTTTATGTGCTCTTCACATTTATGGAATCACTCTCCTCACTAACAATAGTTTAGACAGCTGTCAGCATTGAATCTATTCTGCTTTGTTTTTGCACTTATTGCTAGTCAGAAGTTGGTATTGTTAATGTAGATGAAGTTAAACGGCAGAGGTCAAATTTAAATTATTGATAAGTAGCCCATAAATAAGTATATACTTATCGAACTGGCAGTATGAGGAGCTACTTGATCAAATCTTATATGAGAGTAAACTTGGTGTTTACGGTTTACCCCTTTTGAATAGGATTCACAAATTACAGATAAAATAAGGTTTATTAGCTTTAAACTGTACAGTGTTGATGGATTTTCTTATCAAACTGACAACAGCTGTGTGTATACTGCAAATTTATAGAATATTTGATTGGGTGTAATAGTTATCCTCTCATTTCATATGCCAAATAAGGTCCTTATTTTTATCATGCAAAGTCGAAGATAGACTCTTAGCCGGTTCAGTATTATCAAATGATCAGGCAAGCAACAAGGATTTAGTGGATTCAATGACCTGTAATGATTTAGTAATTCAGTGATCTTATTTTAGAAAATTCTGGGCTTCCATATTTATTGAATTTACTTCCGTTAACTGATTATACCTTACCGGTTACTATGTATAAGCTTTCCTATTTGTTTTTAGTCTCACCTCTTTGTTGTGGTTAATTTCCAGGTCTGCTTTAGAAGGTGAATGTGGATTCTTGGCTGTTAACTTGTATGCGAAGAGTGTGTTTGGGGAGGATGCTTTGGTAAACATTAGTGTTGAGAAACAGGATGATGGGAAACTCAATGGATATATCAGGATAAGGAGCAAGACTCAGGGGATCGCCCTCAGCTTGGGTGACAAAATCACGCTGAAGCAGAAAGGAGGAAACTGATCTTCTACTGGTAAATAAATGTCTTATCCCATTGTTATTGGCTTGTGAAATTGATTGCATTTCATTGCTTGTTTTCTTCCTTAACGTAGTCATTTTTCCAAGACAGACAATTTCTTCCTGAAACTGCAGTTAGGGGTGTACTTGAGCTTGAGTCAAGTTCGATCGAGCTCGAAGCTGAGCTTGGTCTTGCAAACTTGATATTATTGAGCTCAATATATAATAGAAACGCTCATTGCATTTCAATAGATGAAGTTTTAATTCTAGTCAAATTCTTAGTAGATTGACTCAATTACACCCCTAGTGCAAGTTCAATTTCATATGGTTGATATTGTGGCTCTTCATACTAACTTCAACTCCATTAATGAGTTGTAGCATCTTCAGGCGCCAATTTTATTGGTTTGTTTGATTTTGTTTGTTACATACTGCAGGATGTGCATGTTTCAGGCTCCGGCTGAATACTTGCCAGATGTATTGATTTTGGCACTTTCCCCTTTTTCTTGTTTACCAAAAATTGAAAATCTTAGAACATATTTTTGTAGGGAGACTTGAGAATTTCATTTAGGCTTGCTTGTTTTTCTTCGAATTTTTGTCGACTTCTTTTATCTTTCATTTTGAGTAATATCAGACAAATATTGTACTACTATATTATTATTATTATTGCTTCAGTTATGCAAAGCAATGTTGAGCTCCCATTTACTCTCTCTTTTTAACGCACACCAAATCAATCTTCTACCTGGTTTGGTTTCAGGATTTATTATAATTACTGAGAAGCTTCCAGATTTTTTTGACGTATTAGTGAAACCATTGATTTTGATTGTATTAATTTATGAGTGGTTTAATTGGTCATGTCAATTTACCTGATTTTCTAAACATTCATTCGAAAATAGGGGACCCCCTTGCCCTGAATAAAGCCTAATCCATAAAATATATGCAACTTGAAATTTATTGTGCAATTATAAAAATTATGTAATACTTTGTTTTGAACCAATTAAAAAATCAAACTTAAAATTTACAAAACAACTGGACCTTTTATTTAAATAACATTGTCTTTTGTTTTCTATTATGAAGATACGTTTTTTAAAAATAAAGTTCAGTATATCCATGCCTTTAACAAAACATCCCATTCCATTTCGAGACAATAAATTTCCACTCTGTTCAATTGTGATATCTAAACTTGTTTATTCGGGATGTTTAAATTTTCCAAATTCCTATTTTCCATCTTTAAAATAAGGGGTACGAGCTTTTGGAAAAACAAGTTTTAAGAAAAAAATAAAGCGAGAGAAGATGGCAATGAAATAATCAAGTCGTAAGTCGTCATCAAGATAAGTTAATACAAAATAAACACAAAAAGACCTTTTCACTGAGTTATTACAGTAACCTTATTCCAAAGCAAAACACTAAACCAAAATAACAAAGAAACACCTCCATTGTGAGTCTTATGAGCAAAATCCATTTGTAGTTGTTACCAAATTGCTGGGCTTAAATTCAGTGGACTGAAGAACCTTCTAAACAAGTGAATTCTAAAGTAACTTGTGAATTGTCTTCATATCAGCTGCTCCCTCGAGTGTCCCTTTCTCGACATCATCCCACCACTTGAATAAGAAGTTTTCGACAACCAACCTGAACCATGGGAGAGCTTCAGACCATCCTCACCAGCATCTGCTTTTCGCAATATTTCTTTGAGCTCATTTCGGTTCACATATTTCACAGCTGCTACTTCATCTGGGTTTGGGTGCACATTAACATCGCGCACGATGAACAGAAGATAATCCACTGTTTATACCAACAAACATTATCAGCAGATTCAACCAAATATAATCGCAACCGCAAGAGGAAATGGCAGTTACTTACATTCATGCTCTCCCCATTTTCCATCAGATGGTGCTTTGTACAGCATACGTCCCAACGGGGTAAACTCATCAACTGGCATTTGTTCAGCAGGGATACCCAGTTCATCCAACAGCTTCCTTTGAGCAGCATTCCTCACCCCTTTAATTATTCAAACTTGGGTCACAAAAATATTCCCGTTTAATTCATGAAAATAATAAGAATAGTATACCAAGAGCATTCTCCTCAATAAGTTCCGATTCTCGGTACAGGGGATGACTGCAGCAGGTGTTTGTCCACACCAGAGGGAACGTCACCTTAGTAGCAGATCGTTGCTGCATACACAACAAATGTTTAAGAACAAACACAAGCTTAGTTTCTCTAGGAGAAAATTATAATGGAGCACAACACCAAAATCTGGGACTTCTCGTGGTTAGTTTTCAACAGTTAACAGCCTCCTGGCAGAGGTTTCATGGGCATAGGGCGATGGTGCAGAAGTGCTCTCTTTGTTGAATGTCATGTAGATATTCAACTACCATCCAAGAGGGGACATAAATTATAGAGAAGGTCCAGAGCCTCAGCAAAATACTTATCCAAGAAAGCCTTCTCACTCATTTCTATAATTATATTTCAATGGTTTCATATGCCTAACTAACTAAAATTGAGGACCACAGAAAATTTCTACCATGATACAGTATGCAAAAGGACTATGAGCAACATTTGGTGCAAAACATCAATGTTGGCAAGGTCAAAATACGTAACTAGAAGGCATCAATAAGGTGCAATAGCTTACAGAGAATATATGTATTAACCACAGATTAAAAAAAGATTCATTTTAGCTACCCAAGGTAAAAATGTTACTCCCTCCATCCCAAAAGAATTTGCACACTTTCCTTATTTGGATGTTCCAACATAAAATGTAAACATCACACAATATTAGCATCCTCACAATATTGTGAAAATTTCAAAAATGTCACTTTTGCTTTACTCTACTTTATTCTTTCTCCTACACTTTATCTCATTCAACCACCCAAAATACTCTTACATTTTATTCTCTTTCATACACTATTTACTCTAAAAAGTAACTTTTCTTAATTTTTTTGTCCAACAAAGGGTGCAAATTCTTGTAGGATGGAGGGAGTACCTCACAGTGAGGTTTTTAGAGTGAAAATAAACTCGCTTGACCAAAGTAAAGTCATCACATGATCAACCCAGAAGTTAATAAATGATTCTTTAAAATCACTTTGTGACCCTTGCAATAACTCCAAATTTGATGGTCACCAATACTAAAACAAAGGAGCATGTTTAAACTTTAGTCTTTTCCAGCAATCCTGATACCCCAAATCCAAACAAGAAAAATGCAAAATCCTTATCTTTCCCAGCAATAAAACAGCATTTGTACTTTTGGAGAGGGAGGAAATTGCCAAGTATGGAGACAGCTGAGTGGGTGGAAACGAGGGTAAGGAAATTAGTTGGAATAACTTGTATAGAATAAAGATTCTACTGGGCTTTCTATATACACCTTGAAGGAAGACTGTAAAATAAAAATTCCAATTGTCTAATTTAGAATATCAAATGCCATACCGAGATACCTTGCATGTAAGAACACCAACAGCATCTATCTATAAAAATCACCAAAAGGAAAAACGAAAAAAGAAAAAATAAAAGCCAGTTGGCAACAATTAACAGAAGAGAATCAAGCAGGATCTACCTGAAGCAACAACTCATATTTGGAGTTGAACAGGAAGACGCTGAAAGCTCTATGTAGCAAATTTTCAGACTCGATCTTTTCCATCAGATGGCCTGAATATTAAAAAGAGTTTTGGGTCAATGACGAGGTAGGATATGATGATTGTGATCCCCGAGTTTCGAAGAAATGAGGCATAGGTTTTGTTATATGAAGCAAATGAGGAACCAAAATAACAAATCACGGGTGGACCTATTATTTGATAATAATGAGGTGAAGAAATAAGAGATGAGCGTAGTGTGAGTGGAGGAAACAGGGTACTTACAATTGTATTTGGTATCATGGCCAAGGACGCGATCATTGTCATCGACCAATATGCATCTGCAGAGATTAATAGGAGATTAATGTTGATGAAAATGAGGATATGTAGTAAAATAAAAGAGAATGTGTGAAGGGAAGGGACAGACTCGTCTTCAAACATGAGACGCCTCTGAACAGCGTCCATGGCGGAATCGAGGGTGAGATCACCCATGGTTGGGGAAGTGGCGGAGAAGGAGCGGAAGGCGGGTGTGGAGGTGGAGAAGAAGAGGGATCTGAATGTGGATGTGGGTTTGGATGCAATAACAAGGAGAGATTTAAAGGGGGAAGAAACGACGGAAGTAGCCAGCAATTTTTGAAAGCGGATGATGCTGCTGCTGCTGGTGGTGGTCAAACAAGACATTATTATTATTATTATTTATTTTATTTAATTTTAATCTACTAGTATCATTTTTCTTCCGAATATAATTGGAGCAGCGGCGGCCATTATTGACTCCTAGTCCTAATATTTAATTCAATGGTGGGTGGGTAGACGGACATTTGTGGATTCTCCGCCAGCCTGCCCTGCCCTACTCTTCTTTCTCTCTCTATATATCTATATCTATATCTATATCTATATCCGTACTAACCAAACACGTCAATCTCCAAATAAAAAACAAGCAGCAGCCGCGGTGGTGATGTCATGTCATTCAACCCTACCTTTCAACTCAATTACCCTCCGATAGTGGAGTATCTAATTTCAAAAAATACTGCAACATCAAATTCCTATGTATTTGAAATCAAGGAATTTATATTTACCATGAGTCAAGTTTATCCATTTAGTTTACCTGAAACTAGTGTCATTTTAATGGATATGCCAGCCTAATTTTGACCATTTGTTTAGGTAGCACCTCACATCACATGAATATCATATTATATTATCTATAATATGTATAAATACATACTGGATTATATTATATGCAATCAATCCGCCTACCAAATATTGTTGTTTACATCGTTTTGGAATGTTGTCGTCAGACATGTTTTTGCTGTGCATCAGATATTGGGGGTTTAATTAATCTTTTGGCAGCCAACCTTTGTAGACCACTCTACTCTCATGACTTTCCCAAATTAACAACAAAATTTGCTACTTTCATTTTCAATTTCATAGGATACTTATTGTATTTATATCTCACTAGCCTCCTGAAATTTAAATAATTCTTCTTTCTCTTTTTCGGAATTTTTCTTTGAAATCATAAAACCAAATCTATCTATATATAAAAGAGCGAGTTGTAGTTTTATGGCGGTTTCCCGGCAGGTTTATATCCGTATCGTGTAAGCGAGCCGCTTACATGTTAAAAATTATCAGCATTGCTACGTGTTTAACAATCGTCTCTTTGATTTGAATTCTTCTCGCCCTTGTCTACGTTACGTTTTTTTAATTTCTCATTGCACAATAATTACCATTCTTCTCTTCCACTCTAGTGTTCTCTATCTCCTTTCGTGACCAATATTTTTATATATTTATTGTATATAATGTGATACCCTAGACTCCCATTACTCATTGGTCAATATATTTCATGCATTGAGTGCATTTTAATTAATTATTTGCTACTTGTGATTTTAAATTATTTTATTGTACTTTTAAATATTGAATTTGTAGGTGTGCGTAAGTGTTTGACATAATGTTGTCACGAATGTTGGCACATTCAAAGAAAAACATAGACAAAAATAAATACGTAAACACACAGTGAAGTCTTAAACACTTTGCAATATGGATATCAAAATTTTGTATAAACTATGACTAAGTCTATACCGCCAATCGACGAAATATCACTATTAAATGATGAGTGGTACAATCAGGTGAAAGCATGAGCTACACCGTGAATATATCTACGTATCTAGTGAATAGATGTTAGTCAACGAACATATCACTAATACAATTAAAGATCCAAATGTTGAGTGAAATGTTGGAACATTCACCAACGGAAGCACCAGTATGAAACGCATAATAAATTCTATAATCTATGCCTATTGACTATGCTAGATTGTGTCTCCCTCAACTTCAAGTTTTAATCTTCATAGCAGTAGTGTATTTATAGATATTCGGACACTCATAGTGCTTGAAGATAACTTCCACATCTCCCTTGAAAATAGGTAACTTCTAGTAACTTCCCCATGATCTTTTCAACTCACTCTTGCCTTTTTAAACGCATGACTTATATAAGCTGTTATAAGTCTTCAATCTGTAAAAACAAGACATTGAACAAGACATTTCATGGGTTAAGAGTTAGTGGAAGTGGAAGGACGAATTACGATGTTGTGACCGAATATTGACACATTTTGAGTAACACTTGTCACTAACATCAACAATCTCCCCAATTCGGTCTTTTCTATCAGTAACACACCCGATGTTGTACCATTGATCGGAATGTGTACACAATAGAGATAAATAAATTAACATCAAGTTAATGACATCTCATTACTTAGTCAAAATAAACAAAAACATTAAACAATAAAACAAACACATAACAAAGAACTAACACAAGAACACGTATACAATCATAAACATAATCAAATACTAGACTTATAAAAATATAAATCAGAGCATAACTATAAAAATAGTTCGTAAAAATAAAAACATAAACAATGAACATAAATCGAGCAACACAAACTTGAACATAAAAACACAAACTAATACCAAACTAATAATAAGTTAAGAAATCAGGGGCATAAGTACCAAAGCATATACCTACACTACTATAAATTTATAACATAACTTAATACATATTAAAGACAGAAATTAAAATAAGTCTTTTACAAGAATGAGACAGAACTATAAATGAAAAATAGGAGAGGATTGTGTTGTTTAAACATAACAAATGATCTTCATGAGTCCGCACAAACTCCCCGTTCTTCAAGCTCTTCTATCCTTTAAAGCTCTCCCCCTTACTCGATCATTTAGTGCTCTCGGTCGTCCAGGTCATCATAGAGAATACCGAGGTCTTCATCATCCCGATCCACGACATCAATTTTCTCAGCATCCATGTTTGAGCTCTGGGTCCACCATCGGTGTTATGCGGAATTGTGGGCATATTGTCCGGCACATCCTGGGATTCTATTCTAGTCTTAGCATTCGATCGACTGCTCCGACCCCCACAATGTCGCATCAGTCCACCAGCAGATCCACATTACCAAAGAAGCAGATTAGAAGATCCCGGCACCATCGCCGGTAGCGCTTGGATCAGCAACATCGAGTCCTACTCCCTATTGCGGTGGAAAGGAGCCTTTCCCATATCCGCTTCGCATTTAAAGATTACTTAACTCACTTTAAGTTAGAAATTGAGTTATCTGTCATGGCAATTTGATCCTGAATAAACCGTGGATGTAGGCGTGGAATGTTGGCGGCGTGTGTGCCAACATTTAGGGGAACATCAGGTTGTCCGAGCGGCAGGAACTTCAAATGGTCATTAGGTCCTCTGTATGATGATTTATCACTCTCGGACCACTTCTTAGAACATGAGAAATCCCCAGGACTCAATGCAAAAGAACGGATAATCTCAGAATTCTCTCTTTGAAACCCTTGTGCATAAATTTTTTTATAAATCAAGCTAGGGTATGACAACAATCCCTTGCTAGACACTCTCCCAGAGTAAGTCATCATGTTATCAAAAATCGCTTTTTCCAGGTTAAACCTCCTTAGATGTTCAATCTTATACATCAAAACAGCTTGCTCGGAGGTCAAGTGATAGTGTTTGAAGAGGGCAACCAATTGTAGACTATCACTTTATGTAGCACACCGTATAGAATCGGTTAGAACTGATGAATTCATCCTATACTTCCATACGGTTTGTCTACCCCTAGTGATTACACTCATGGCCTCATCTAAGTTATCAACCTGCGGATCCTCATCATCCCTAGTTTTCGAAAAGAATTAATTACGAGTTGGTGTCACATCTATAGTCTTACCCCTAAATTTCACCTTTCCATAATTTGTAGAGGTCACCCTAGAGATACTAACCTTGATTATCATAGAATTCATATATCCAATCAATTAAATAGGGTGTAGCAAATTGAAGGGCATACATCGAGGATCTACCATTCAAATATCCAACTAAATTCATTGAAACAAAATCATCCATCTTAATAATCCTTTCACCAATAATCAATCTAGTTCAATATAAAAGTTTGAAATCAACCTGCACTAAAAAAATTAGAAAAAAATCCAAAAAGAAAAGAAGAAGAATTCTTACCATCCCAGAGTTGTTGTTTTTTTTTTGGATTAATTACAAATGAAATCATGAATTGTGGGTCAACTTTCAACTTGAACATGAATTTTCAAATTTATCATTTTTGTTACCACTCATGAACTTTCAAATTTATTACCACTTACCAAAGTATGAATTTTCTGAAGAGGGAGGGGGCTCGTGCTAAAAACACATAACTAAAGTGCATTAATTTAATTCTAGTCTTTACTTATTAGTTGCACAAAATTAGTGAAAGAAATGAATTGTGTTTATGAAATGAAGAAGACAGGTAATATGTATAGTTGGTGAGTTGAGAAGAATATAAAGAAAAAGGGAGAATTGAATCACAATTAGTTGAATTTCATACGGCGGAAAACAGGATTAAACACAAGATATGTGTGACTGTGATATCAACGGAGTATTGTATTCTATGTCTATATAGTATATACACACAAGCTTCGCATATACATACATATACATAGTCATAGTCATACACTCATAGTCATACATGCGTGTAAATTATTTGTGAATGAATAAGTGTAGCATTATCAACTTAACTTTTATATTTTTTTAATCGAAAACGTGTAGCGTTATTCTCACACATTACACATTTTGAGTTAACAACAAAACTAAAATTGGGCCATCTTTTTTTGAAAGGGAAGACTTGTAAAATTGGGCCATCTTAGCATATAACAAATACAGTATTTCGTTTAAAAATGAAAATAATTTAAACTATTAAAAAGTTAATGGAGAAAATATAACATCTTAATCAAATATTTAGATGCACAGGTATATTTATTAGTAATTTTATTATAATTAGAGGTGGGAATAGATCTGAGACCGGACTTTGCATAAAAAGTTTAGGCCTATTATATAATTTTTAGGCCTCAGCCTATTATATATAATAGATTTTTTTAAAGGTTCGGCCTAGCCTCTTTGGTAAATAGATCATGCCTAAAAGCCTTTTAAAGGCCTAACTTCATCAAATTTTAAAAAATCATACTTGTTACATTACACCGTAAACACTATAA
Organism: Paraleonurus japonicus; assembly: GCA_030762865.1. Lineage (NCBI taxonomy): Eukaryota > Viridiplantae > Streptophyta > Magnoliopsida > Lamiales > Lamiaceae > Paraleonurus > Paraleonurus japonicus. The sequence continues at coordinate 141,035 of CM061060.1, read as the reverse complement.
AACTCAAAATACGAATAAAATTAACATATCAAGAATTATCAACTTACAAAAAGCAATAACAAAATCTTCAAGTAGTTCAAGAATTATAATATATATTATATGTCATACATTACATATATATTATTATTATATATAAATATAAGTATAATACATTATACTATTATATATATATATATATATAGTTAAGCAGCCGGCTGTTAGGCTTAAAAGGCCTACGATAAAGCTTAAGTGACCTATTTAATTAAATAGGCTTCTTAAAAGGCCCGAGTCTGGCCTATTTATTAAACGAGTCGAGACAGGACTTTAGCAGGCTCTGTTGGGTAGCTCCGACCTATTCCCACCCCTAATTAGAATCATATTAGTTAGGGATTACAATAGCACAGATCCATCTAAATTTTATTATATAACAATTTTAAAAAAATATTTAATCAATAATACATAAAAAAATCTAAAATCTAAAAATAAAAAAATTAACCACACCACCTAGAATTTTTATAATGATAAGTAATAACAAATTAGTAATACAATACATCAAAAAATACAATGCAACTCAAAACTCAATAAAAATAAAAATTGATAAAAAAATAAAAATTGATGCACAAAGTATTACATAAAAAAATCAAAAAAATATCATTCAATATTTCTGTGACATAGTAATGAAATAACTAAATACTAAGGTTCCGCTTGGTTGGAGGTATTAGAAGTAGATAATGAGAATCACTCATTAATCATTCATATTGATGATGCTTGATAATATTTACAATTTGGAATTGATTTAAAAATTAAATACTCACTAATTTATTTTGATTACATAATTTCCCTCTTATAATCAATCATTTAACAATCATTCATTTTTTCTCCGCTCAATTTTTTTCTCACTCAAATTTTTTGTGCTCAACTTTATTTCCAAAATTCTTCAATGGGAATGAATCACTACCATTCTCATTACCTAATTCTATTATCCCAACCAAGCGGCTCCTGCAGATAAATTCACAGATTAGACGAGATTAGGCGGACTAATCCCCAAACCATTTTTTTCTGGCCAATAATAAAGAAAACGCGACGATCTGTCGCCAGGCAGCCGCCCAGACTTTTTAGAACATTGCTTTATCATTTAAAATAAGTTATAACCTTCAAACATCTTATTTAAAATAATAATAATAATTGCTTTTTGTTTATAATGTCAACATATTTTCTATTTTATTTTAATAAACTAGTTATTTTATAATATTTTTAACGAAATTCAAGGTTAGACTGTATAATCAGAAAATAAATTACTAGTATAATTATTAAAAAACACGGGTTTTTGCGTTTTCAAGTGAGATAGTCAGTTGATGGTCAGAATCACTTGGCACCCTGTACATAATGTCTGTTAACATTAAAAAAAAATTCTACACATTGATTAGGATGTAACGATGTATTCTTAATATTACACAACGATTTTTTAATAATACAATAACATGAAATGCAACACTACAAATCTGGAATAGAGGCATGAAAGCTCCTCGTCCCAGAAGCATACAACGAATCCATTTCGGATTAGAGATGCTATCATGCTACCAATAAAAATAGAAACAAGTGAATCTTAAAGGATAGCCAAGATACGCATCTTCTACTTTTCAGAGTTGATATTGACTAATCAAAATATAAGACAACTACATGATGTCTCCCTAAATCCCATCTAGTCAAGTATAGGCATGTATAAAATCAATGGCAGTATCACATCCAGTGTATAAAATTCATTCATCAAACAATAAAAACTAGTGAGATATATTATCATCAACCACTACTTTAGGCACCAGTTGAATAGCAAATGAACAGGGGAACTAACGAGCACACTTCTTTGTCAATTCAATTCCTGTGATTTGTGAACACAAACATTAACCAAATATAGATTTGATGTAAAATACTCTACGTCCTTCAACAACTATAAGGTAATGTTATCATTCAATGTAGAATAGAAAGTAAGGTTATCAAACAATCAAGATCATCCACATGTGAATTCAATGATTGCACAAATACTCAAATGTCAAGATGTTCACACAACCTTCAACAAAAAAATTAAATGGTTAACGATTCAAAGATCAATCCCACCCAGAAAGGATGATTAATTATGACAACTTACACTATTGTCCACACCAAGACCTTGAGGTGTGGCTCGAGTAATTTCAATGTAGCAAGCTTATAGAACCGTATGCATTCATCATCACAATTCACAAAGCTTGATGAAAGCTCTTAATTTGTCTTCTGTTATACCAATCAAATATCGATACCAAATTACAAAGCTGGTTTGTATGTAAAGGCACATTTCAACTTCATCCAAGAACAGTAACTGATGAGACAAGACAAAGCAATTTCCACTGGTATGATCAGAAAAAATAAACATTTAAAGGAAAAAGCATTAGCAAATAGGCACAGTAACATATTTTCTCATCCATGACAAGTATTAAGTTATAAATTGGTAATATATTAGGTGTATGAAGATTTGCCACAGTAACTGTGTTAGGACCAAATATCGTATTCATTGAGTAGCAATAATAACTGGTAATTCAAAAGGTGAAGATAACCGGGTGGTTTAGCCCACCTGACCACCGGGTCCTCACTTTAGTGGGAGACACAGGTTCGATTCCCTTTGGGAACGAATAATGGAGTTATAAAGTGGCTTGGAGTAATTCTTGGAGTGTTTGGGTGCTGGGTGAACTAACTACTAACAACTAATATTTACCAATTAAAAAAATAAAAATTCAAAAGGTGAAGATACAAAGTAAATCATACTCCATCTTTTCACAAGAAAGTATTCATTTAACCAAGGAATCACCACATTAACCATTTTACATCTCAACTTCATATCATTCAGAAAATATATAAAGTAGAAGCCCAGAGATACGCAACATCCACAGTCTTTCTCCAAATGAAATAGCTAACAGGTAAAACAGTGAGAGCTGAGATCTTGATTAAAAAATGAAAGAAAGAAAGAAGTATCAACAATGTAACCCTTTCGCTTGGTACAAAATGGAGGCGTGCATACATAATTCACACTGTTGATCAAACCAGCCAAGCTTCAACCTGAGCAGATAGAACTCAATACTCCGTCAGAATTAAGCTATAAGGAATAAATAGCGAATAGCCTATGAACAAACAGACAGATCAAAATTCAAAAGGGCAACTCTAAAAACCATTCCATACGCATAATAACATAAACACGCGCATATTTTACAGAAAAATAAGTGCAGGATGTGCTAAATTATTACTCGTGTTATGGAGGATAGAGCAACAACATTAGCAGTATGATACCCTTTCAGTCCGAAACAAGAAAAAAAGCAGAGAAAGGGATTGAGTTTTCACTTCTTTATGCTACCGCGAACGCCAGGCTTAGGCTTAGAAGTCTCAGCGACATGGGTAGAGTGAAGATTATTGAGCTTGGATTCATCGAAAGGGATCTTTGGATGGCGTGCGTCGTGGTGGATCTGCATGGTTTTGATATCAGGAGCGGTGACTTTGCAAAGGGGGCACTCGAGCTTAGCATGGCCGCCCTTTTCCTGGCCGGAGCGGTCGACTAGGCCGGCCTTTCCGCCGCCGCGGTTGGTGGTGGCGGCGTCGATCTTGGCGGCGAGCTCCTTGGCGGTATGCTTCTTAGGTTTTGCTTTACCAGTCATGGTAAATCAAGGGCGTATAATGTAGTATTGAAGTAATGGTTTTGCCCCAAATCCGATTATGCAATTTGTGTGCCCTAGCCTAGACAGAATATGGTAGTATGTGTATATACGTAAGTTTGTACTGTTTTGATTGTTTAATGGGCCAATATCTTGGGCTTACAAGTTCATTTCTTTAGGGGCCCATGAAGTGTACCTGCCAATTCATATCACTCCCAAACCTGATTATTTGATTTTTTTCCTTCCCCACCGCACCGCAGCCGCACTAAATAATAAAGGGTGCAAAACTGCAAATAATACAAAGCCAAGATCTCCTCTCTGTCTCTCCCCATCTCATAAAACAGAACAGGTGACTTTTTCTTTTTGAAAGAAAAAAGACACAACAGGACCCTATTATGATTTTGGATCATGGTTTCCGCAAACATTTTCAGGGGCAGTTTTCATGGCGTCGCTCTAAGCCAGAACCTATCATCTGCCCTTCACAAGCCAAACTACATTAAACCTATACCCAACCCAGTTTACAATTTTCTCCCCGAAACCCATAATCCAAACAACTTGTCTGCTCATCCCTCAAGCAAAAGGACCATCTCTTTTGGGATCGTCTCCGAGAGCGTGGGCTGTTTAGTCGTTTCACCAGCCATGACTTCTCAAGAATCTTGCTCAGATGCCAATTTGATTCACCCGTACTCTCACTTTCTTTAATTGGGTGAGAATCCATTTGGGTCTCAAACCCAATGCCCATAATTAATGCATTCTTATTCATATATTGGTTTGGACCAAAAATTTAAGCAAGCTATGAAACTCCTGTTAGAATTGGTGGAGTTGGATGGACATGAGGATGATTCCCAAAGGTTGAATGCGTATGAGAGCCTGCTTTTGTGTTCGAATGACTGTAACTGGGACCCTCTTGCATTTGACATGTTCATCAAGGCTTATCTAAGAAAGGGTATGATTAATGAAAGTTTTCAAGTTTTTAGTAAAACAGTGAAGCTTGGTTTTGTACCAAGTATCTTCACTACTAATTGTCTTCTGAATGGATTATCAAAGACGGATTATGCAGGAAAATGTTGGGAGATTTACCAAGAGATGTTGAGAATTGAGTTGCATCCAAATTCTTGCACATTTAACATATTGACTTACATCTTGTGCAAGGAGGCTGATGTGGATAAGGTGAATGGGTTCTTAGAGATGATGGAGGAAGAAGGGTTCGACCTATAATATGCTTATTGATGGGTATTGCAAGAAAAGGAGGCTGAAGGATGCAGTTTATTTATTTAACATCATGTGTACTAGAGGTGTGGTTCCTGATTTGATCACGTATGCTACTTTGATGTATGGTCTCTGTAAGGGCTCTGGTGTGAGAGAGGCTCATAGGTTGTTTACTTTGATGGTTCATAGAGGGTTGAAGCCCGATGTTGTGGCATACAATACTCTAATATATGGATATTGCAAGAGGCACGATCCATGTTGTTTGACATGATCAGAAGTGGGGTTTGCCCTGATAGGTTTACTTGTAGGCTGCTCATAAAAGGTTATCAAAATCTTGACAGGATGATATCTGCGATGAATCTGGTGGTGGAACTCACACGCTTTGGTGTTAAGGTTTCTCCAGATATTTATTGTTATCTGATACTTGCTTAATTTAAGGAGAGTAGACCATTTGCTGCAAAGTCACTTTTAGATCAGATGTCTCAAAATGGTTATGTGCCAAGTGAGGAAGTGTATCATGAGTTGATAGATTCTCTGTCTAGAGGCAAATTTGTGAAAGAAGCATTAGAATTGAAATTGGAGATGGTGTCTAAAGATTTGAAGCCTAATTTGAGTGCATATAGAGCTGTTATTGGAAGCAGAAGCATGGAGGCTCTACGCTTGATGCAAGAGATGGTTGAGTCCGGTTTGCCTCCAGATATCGAAATTTGCAGATCTTTGGTGAATGGGCTATGCAAAGACAAAAATATATTGAATTTCAAGTCTTTGATGTAGAGTGTTATAAAGCACTTATTAGGATACTCTATGAGGAAGGGACCCCTCTCAGGTAATTAAATTCCTTGATGGACTGTGGAAAGAAATGGGAGGACAGAGACGTCGTGAGCTAATGGTTGAATGAAGTTGCATCTCTCAATTTCTTTTTACCTCCAAGTATGATTCTCTTCTTTGTAGGCTTATTCATGAACATGTGAAATATGACGGCTATATAGAAATCAAAATTTTGTGTTATTATCTTTATTCTTCCTGAGTAAAAATGTTATATGGCTTCAATTTCATTCTATGTGCTTTAAGCATATGATTGACGGTATTAGGACCATGTTTGGGATCTGGTACTGTGACAATGCAAGAATTACCCGCCGTTGGAATGTTCTTCTACTTATCATGATTTAATTAAGGAGTGAATCATAATTTTTCAATGTGAGCTTTGAATAAGAATAGAATCTTGGGGCACCTTTGATGTGAACTAACTTTAGTTTGTCGATTTAGTTTTAGTTTCATATTCTGGAATGTAACTAGGATGGTAAATGGTCTTTTCTCTTGTTGGAATGACATCCCAACTTGTACAAAAGTAGAATGAAAATGATGGATTTTGCATTCAGGTAGGCAGTTTGTCACTCTTGTGCGACACCCTAAACAATCCCACACCCAAAGTTCTTACACCAACCAAATATGACACCACCCCCACCCAAGTAAAAAGAAAAAGAGAAGCACCCAGACAACCTCTGAAATTCACAGAAGCTTAATGTTAACTGTGTTTAAAATCCAGTATGTTCAGCTAATTCAGCTACTTAGTCCCTGAGCTTCATCATTGGCTTCTTCTAATGATTGGATAAAGATTGTGTTTAATTGGCGATCCCTTTGTGAATTAGATTGCTATTTACCATCCTATCATCCTCTCAAAATTCTTTTGAAATTAATCGGGAGAGTTTTGAAGCTTTATCTGTCCACTTATTCCTTTTGAGAACTAATACAATAAAAGCCTTATTAAGTCAATTTATGTATTGGATTCTGTTGTACATTTTTATTTAGGCATTGTTATCTTCTGTCCATAATCCTCTTAATTGGAACAAAACTATAACTGCAGAAGATGTGCATTAAGATGTTCCACACAGTTACATAATTCACGGTAACCACAAATAAACACTATAGATACATGAGCAAGCAATTCATGGACTCTCATCTAACTTGTAATGGCTTTATACATTGAAATTTCAGTACAACACTCTTCATTCTTAATGGTGTGATAATTTCTTCATTTGGTTTCAAGCAAACTCCTCATAGTGGGTTTAACAGCACGTGTTGCCATGGCTAGCTCAAGGGGTGTCAAAGGAAAAGATGGGAGATTGGTTATCTCGGACTCGGAGAGAGTATCCCAGCGCTGTGAGAGGATTGAGCTTGCACAACCATCCAAACCTATGTGAGTCACATGCTTCACATCTGTGGGAGATCCAATTTCCATTCCTGTATATGTTTCTTCTAACTCATCCTTGTACACTGAAAATAGATACACTAATGCGTTAGGAATGTGCAGAACATAGAGATACAGAGAGAATGTAGAGAAGGAAGCAAATGCCCCCACCCCGGCTAAATTACTTACCAAATGAGTGAGAAAAGTTCTTGAAATTCTTCAACAGCTTCTGGAACCTGGGAATTGCCAATAGACTGGAAGGGCTCTTCAAGTTTTCATCTAATAAACTTACTTCATCTTCCTCACCTTCCTCTTCTTTTTCTCCTTCACGAGTTCCTTCACAGACAAAACAAAATATAAGCACTCAAAGAAAAGGTGAGTGTACATGCAAAATCCAAGTATTTTATGAGAGTAGCACTTGTGGGAGTTGAACCGGTGTCCTGCTTTGATCTTTTGGCTTGCTGCAGCCCAACTGCGATGCTCGACTCAGAAATGCAGCCTGCAGTGAAGGGGAGTAGCACAAATTTTTCCATTCGATCCCTCATGTTCAGAGTGATGAGGTGGTTTGGGAGAATTCGATTGTTATGATATATATACTTGCTGCCTACTTGCTTTATCCCAAAGTTACACTGCGTGTATATAGTCAATGTCCACTCAAGTTTGATAATAACAGAGAGAGTAATGAGATCCAATACTAAAGATTTTATTACAAAACATGTCTACATTATATATATTCTTCGATTGAAGGTGTGCCTTTGGTATTTGTTATATGAATTCTCTCTCTCTCTCTCTCTCTCTCTCTCTCTCTCTCTCTCTCTCTCTCTCTCTCTCTCTCTCTCTCTCTCTCTCTCTCTCTCTCTCTCTCTCTCTCTCTCTCTCTGTTAGTTCCAAGTGGTGGGGCTTCTCTTTCACTTGACTCTCTTGAAGGAGAAGCTATCCGTATACCCTACCAAATCACCTCATTTTAGTGTATTACCTTGTCTTATGATCCCTTACATCTCTCTCTAGTCCAAACAAAACAAATATACTTTGATTACACTCTACCAAAAATGAGTACATCATAAGCAACTTCAGAATGCTACTCCCCTAAGTTGTCATTGCAAGAAAATATTCCTAGGTGGAATCATGTTTGTTGTCTCGATAATATAATCCTAATGCTGATGTTCCAATAATGGTAGAAGCCCCGTTTAACCCGATTTGGATCCCTCCTATATACGAGAGTCCAAACTCCAAAGATTTGTCTCATCTACTTTATTTCTCTATCCGGATTTGTCAAATCTCATTCAAGTCGAAAAAGAACACAATATTAAGGATCGTGTAGGATTGCAATTAAATTTGAGGTTTGTGATTTTACATTTGAAACAAACCCCAGTAGAAGATCCAAACATCTTTAACACAATGTGCATATGGCTAGGTGATGGCCCTCTTGTTTTTCTTTTTAAAAGCATCTGAGTGACAGTTTAGGTAGCTTTTAGATTCAAAATTCTTTGATGAGAATGATAATGAGTATGAAGTAATTGTGGTGGCTAACCGTTATCAAACTTAACTTACGAACCTCAAAATAAATTAATCATTATCCTAATTTTGGGTATACTAATACCCTCCTATAATCATTTATCTCCCATTTCACTATTTATCAACCAAAACTCATTTTTATCTCCACTTATTCCAAGATTATACCAAAATACTAACAATACAACCATCATTTTCATTGTAATTCACCATTCAATATTTTCCATTAAAGAAATTAAATATAGCCTTTCTTAGATTTGCCGGGATGGGTTCTTGTTTTCACATCGATTGATTTATAGTAAATTTTAAGGCTCGTCCATGATCAAATTAGCCATATTTGCGTAGATAGTCAAAATTGACGTGGAAGACACAATATCATCATAGATTCATAACTACGGACAAGAACCAATATTGCAGGTGCTACCTCGTAATTAATACACAATGAATTCTTGCGGTCCATACCGGAACAAGAATGTAACATATTTTCACATATACTGCATGAAACAAGACTGGTAAATCTGTCGTTTGTTTGTTACCTTACAAAACAAAATATGAAGATAAAGAAATTATATATCGCGTAATCTACAAAATCTCCATGATCATAGTGGGGGATAGAAGTATGAAGATAAAGAAAATCCAAGGAAAAGCAATCCTCCTACCATTGCAACAGTACGCTGAGAAATCTTTGATGCCAACATGCTTCCACCGATCACTGCCACAGATGTACATATAGTGTGTCCTATGATTGCCCCAGTCGCTACGCCAACTGCATTTTTGTGTGTTGCTAGCTGCGCAAGAGGAAAAGGGCATCTTTGAGAACATTAGACACAAAATGGATGAAATGGCTAATAGAGCTCTTGATGCACACGAAAGAATATATGTATTCTGCCAAACACACTCTGTCAGAAAGATTAGTATTTGGATGGACACATGTCCTGGAAAACTGGATTCTGAGTTCTGACTCCTCAACCATTTGGGCTCCGGGAAACAGTTCACACCTTCAAGAATAGATAGAGGTAGTATTTGGTTTATGAGACCTCCAGAGTGTTGCCTTTATTACGTTTTTGGGTAGAGGAATCTTAAACGTAATAAAAAGCAAGCAATGAAAATAGTATGGAAACACTAATTTCATAACAATTTATATTCATCAGTTCCTAGGCGCATAATCAAAACATCAAAACAAATAATTACTCGCTGTAGAAGAAGAATGCAGAAAACAGGATAAATCCCATCCCAAGATGCTATCTAAGAGAAGCAAAAACAATATAAATAGACTCTTAAGATGCCCTAAGCAACAAAGCCCACAGGCAATTTATTCAAAAACATAAATTAAAAAGTCCCAACTATAATAATACTAATAAGAATATAAGATGCGGTGTATCATATAATTGCTTCAACTTTGAAATATATGATGCAGGTAAATCAACAACAAATAAATTATCTTACAGCAATTGTTGCTATCTGGCTACGGTCTCCCCATTCTGCTAAAAATGTCAAAATAAATGACTGCATTCAAAGATAATAGCAGGAAAAAAATCAGTGACATGCGCTTCAATCTCCCAAATGATCTACGTAAATGCATTAAAGAAAAGGAGTGCAAGAATCCTCCCAAACAGGGAGTATATCATATCATATTTAATTTAAGAACAAAAATAAGCATGTTTTACTAGTTCCTCAATATGACTTTTGTACAAAAATAATAAGGTATACCTCTAAATAGATTGGTGTACAGAATCTAGAAAAGAAGCGCCGGAATGCTGTTTTCCCTTGTCCAGCTCCAAGTTTCTCTTCTACCTGCAATATTTGACAGTTCCATGCAAATTCAAAAGCACAAATCACACGGTTACGGAAGTCGGGGGTAATATCAAAAGGCTGACAACAAGAGAATGCTAAGACAGAAATTGGTTCAGCTCCAGCATCTGTGTGTGTGTGTGTGTGCATATAAATGTTTGTACATTATATGTATGCATATATAGTGAATTTCAAACAGGGGCATACTTCCTCTATCTCTTTTTCCTGAGAAGCTTTTGAATCTGACCTCCAAGCAATGTAAAGTAGTCGGAGCCCAAAAAAGGCATAAAGAACTGCAGAAGCGAAAAGGATATCCATTTCAGATGTACACTGTTGAATTCAATTTTATTAATAAAGAAACTTCTAAAGAAACAAAAGCCAAAGGGTATCGCCCATCAATATTCATTATAGCCCATACATCTACATCCCTGAGTATTGTTTTACAGTATACACAGGATCTGATTTAGATAAACCACGAGAGACAAACTCTCTAACATATTTGATGCTTTGGGTATTCAATATTTTTGTTGAAATTTTGCCTTTTTTTCCTTCTGAGATTGAAAAGCTTAACTGAGTTGTTCAAAGCAACCCAATCCAATTCACAGCCTTGCTTTCACTATAGTACTGTGTACATGCAAGAGGCTGCATCACGTGGTTCGGATATCCGGTCCTCTATGAAAACCACCTTTTCTAATGCAAGCATTTAACTATTATAACCCCTATTCTGCAGACCAATCAAAAGAACAAGCACTTGATCCTTATACGTTAGAGAACTGAAACAAGAACCTGTAGCTGCACTATTCGTATGCTTCCTTGATATCAAATTTGGCACAATCCTACCAAGACCAGTTGAAAGTATCTGCAAGGAATGTGAAGGAATATAATAAATATCATTTTTAAGAGCAAAGTAATCCAATACTGATAATAGAGCGTCCGCGTAACATATGCCAGGAGACAAACGTAAAGGAAGGAGTATAACTGAAATCCAGAAAACAGGACATCGTATCGACTTACAGTCATTACAAACAATGCACTAAGTGCGCCAGATAGAACAATTGACTTGGGGTGACGCATTGCCATGAGAGCTGCTATAATAAAAGTCTCATCTCCAATCTAGCAGCATGAACATCATGACAGAACAGTCATTGATCCAAATATAAAGGAAAGTCAAGCAAGCAGACACACAAAACTTGATCAAAAGTAGGATTATTTTCCACATATAATTAGTCGTCCAACTATCTCCAGTGGTGAAATATGGACTGAGTTGTCTCTTTCCATGATCACCAGCACATTAGACTTCAACAATGATCATCAACAGACAAACAGCATAGAATAAAAAGGGCGCTTGCTGAATATGATAAATCTGACTAAAAGATATTATACAAAATATATATGCTAACCTCACTGACAAGTATCATGGATAAGCTTGCAAAGAAAGCATCGAAGACTCCAAGACCCGAGTCCAAATCAACACCAAGATTGACAGAATCAAGATCTTTTTCTCCTTTGACAACGGCAGTCTTTATTTTGTCCACAAGCATCTGTACAATATTCGAACAACCAACATCGAATTACAAAATTACTCCCACGGTACAAGTAGTGCTTTTATTTATTTTAAAGAATGATTTGTTAAATATGGGTTAATGTGGCCCATTTATTATCATGATTTATTTATGTAACTAATGTAGGACGGAAGGTGTTGTTCAATCGATAAGAATGCCCACATACATGAACACACAGGTGCATTCGCCTCATTATTCAAGAATGCATTTATTATAGTATAAAAGATCATAGCTAACGAAAAAAAAACATGGGAATAATGGCTTATTGAGAGTATGCAACAACTGCACAGACTTCAGCATCAGCAAAAGGTGATTATACTGACTTTACTACGGCGGCCCAGATCCACTGCAGCATTTGACTCGTCCCCTCCATTTTCCTATTATGGTGCAAATTGTTAGATTGCCCAAAGCAAAATCAATAAGAACACAAAAAGTGAAGGGAAAAATTACCAGGGCCGAAGCTTGACGGAGGGAGAAGAAGATGAGGAGCATAAAGACGAAGAGACAAAAGGGTTTCATTGGCGACGAGCATGACCTGAAACCCCCATGTTTGTCTGCTTTAGTATTTCGAGATTTGATTTGAAGGATGTCATTTCGATTTCGGAGGTCAAGGTTTTTGAGATATTTGAAAAGGGGATCTTGATCCAAGTACAAGGAATTTGGGACTTTTGGTGGGGAGAGCAATTCTTGATCTCCAAATTCAGAAGAGGTCTCCCAAATACATGTTATACCATGAAGATTTCGATTTGCAAATGGGAACACTCCTCACGCGAACCGCAAGGCATTCTGTATTTTTTTAATATTAATAATAAGACAAATTCTTATATAAAATATTTCGTGGATCTAGAATTCTTGAAATTACCCATATGATGAAATTCGATCTTGGGCGGGTTAGGTCGGGTAGGTTATGTTTGGTAGATATTTCTAAAAAAACTCGTTAAGGGCAAAAAAAAAAATTCGCCCCACGTGTGCCCAGAGGTATTCTTATTAGATTAAACATGTGTTACTTTAACGATAAATATGTGTTCTTGTAAAATAAATAATATGTATTTGTCTAATAATAATCGCTCAAATGCAAAAATAAAAATAAAATATATGTATTCTTGAAAAAATGGTCAAATAAATCTCTAATCTTATATGTATGGATCGATTAAGTCTCTAATCTTCGACAACTTTATTTTCATTAATAGAGAGTGATTTTATTAAGATGAGGACTTATTCGATCCCAATATTAAAGAGTGATTTAAATGTGTTAAGAAAAAAATAATGGGTCTATTTGATCTTACGTATAAGATTTGATGTAAATATGTGTTATTGTAAGAGCAAATACGTGTACTAAACTCGTACAATGGTAAAAATTAAAACTTAGTCTCGGGTGTTTTATTATAAAGTCAAACATGTGTTATTGTATGAAGAAAAATGTGTTACTAATTAACAAAACCAGTACAACACATGGATAAAAATTTTATTCTTTTAAGGACTAGTAACACGTACTTTGTCGTTACATAAAGAACATATGTTTGATCTTATAGTAACATACCAGGAATGGGATTTTATTTTTGTCTTCTTGTGAGTGTTACTATATGAACACAAATGTGTTACTATATAGAGAAAGATGTGTTATTATATGAAAAAAAAATGTGTTACTATACGAATACAAATGTGTTCTTTGCGTAGAAAGGTGTGTTAGTATATGAACAAATTAGAAAGCAGTAATGTGATTGCGATATTAATTTGATTTTTAGAAAAACATGTAGCACACGTCAATTTGATGTTGTTGATAAACTTTGTTATTGTTTTGATCGGATCCGTAACAATTATTTGACAATTTTCAAAAAAATCATCCATATCTTCTCTTTTTTATTTGTTTTTTTCTTGTTTCTCTTCAATTTGGCGTTGTCGATAAATTTCTATATTGTTTTTGCAGGGAGTTCTTTGTTGAATCGTCTCCTAATTCACTTTGTCGCGACTTTTAGGCGTTTACGTGTTTCTTTTTCTTCATGTTGTTTTGTGCCCTAATCTGCGCGTGAGAAAACGGAAGAGAGAAGTGGCGGCGCTGTTTGAGCGTTTTCTATTTCTTCACCGGATCTTGATGCTTGACCCGCGAGTTTTAGGAGTTTCTTTTTTAAGCGAAATTTTACGGTACAATATTTTACAAGAGACCTCCTCTAATAATAATGATACTCATATAGTCATATACTCGTATATTTCCACAAAATCTTCCAAACGCATTCTATAATTTTAAATATTGAAATAAATATATATACAATGATTAAGTTAATCTTATATAATAATAGAGTAAAATAATTTATTTTTCCTTTAAATTTTGTTAATTTGTAGTCCTCTAATTTATTCACTTTGAAGTAAGTCTTTTATATCTAATTTTGAAAAAAATATTGTTCTTTTACCAACAATCACAAGCCATTCAAAATGATGTAGCATTTTTTAGACATGAAAATATATTTAAAGAATATGAGAAAATTAAATAAAATCAAAAAATATTTTAAAATAAATTAATTAAATTTTAAAAAGTAATAAAAAGTCAAATAAATTTTTAAAAATAATTAAATTAAATTGAGTGCAACTATTCTCACCCCCAAAATCCTCTAAACACACCTCATAATTTTAAATACAAAAATAAATATATATAAAATAACTAATTATTCTTATAAAATATATGTCATTAAATTTTGTTAACTTTGATTTTAGTTCTCTATATTTTTTTATTTTTAAACTAATCATTTATGTTTAAAAATTGAAACTTACATCATTTCACCAGTACTAGGATCATGTGGCATTTTTATAAAAAAAAAAATCTAAAAAAATCAAGAAATTATAACTCTTAGATACAAGTTTTTACTACTTATTACTATTAGATACTAACTTTTAAAAAGAATACTACTAGATACAAAAGGAAAGCAAAAATACCAAATATACCCTCACACACACACTCTCTCAACCTGTTATTTCACTTTCTCTCACATATATCCCACATCTCATAATCTTTCATTTTAAAATCTCCACACTCTCTCTTTAACAACCCTAATATCTCTCTCTAAAAAATAGATCGATGGACGTTGGAGGATTGTTATTACGAGAAGTTGGCGTCGTCGGAGGACTTCTATCGGAAAAATGGCGTGCTTTGCTTAGTACCAGTGGGCACAGGAAAATAGAGGTCCGATAGCTACCGAGTGGGCGAAAATTGCAAGTGGCGGTTAGTGCAGTGTCGGGCGGCCCGGCCCGTTTATTATTGGAAAAATGTGTTACTATATGAACACAAACATGCTCTTTGTAATGACAAATATGTGTTACTATATGAGCAGATCGAAACAAAGTAACAATTGCAATATTAATTTGATTTTGGAATCATTCATATCTTTATATATATATATATATATATATTTGTATCTTTGTTGAATCTCCCCACATTCCCCATCACGATGTTCTCTCGAGTTTTCTTTTCCGAAAGAGTTTTGATGCATGGTTGGGAGCACAAGAAGTGAAACTAATCGTGGAAGCTCTGCGCGAGAATAAGAAGAAGAGATAAGAAGAAGAAGAAGACCGCGCTTGGACCCGCGATATTTTTGCGTACCGTTCTAACCTAAATTTTACGGTAAAATATTTCACACAAGACCAGCTCTTATTTTAAACCCTAATTTAAAATAATTTTAGATAGAAGTATTTATACATAGTGCTTAACTTATATTATTATCTTTCAAATTTGAGTTACTTAACAATGTATAAATTTTCCATATTTCGAAAGCAAAATATTTTATACACAAAAGTAAAAGAAAAAGTTCACACATCGAGTTTCACAATAAAGGAAAAAAAAAGTATGATATATATACAAAAATTTCAAAAACAGAAAACCAACAACATATATAGTAGGAAAAAAAAATAAAGTATGTTGAATTTTCTATACATGAGTTTTAAAAATATTACTCCTTCCGTTCCATAAAAGCTTTCACATTTTTCTTTTCGTCCGTCCCATTATAAATTTCACACCCTTAAAATGGAAAACTCTTTATAAACTTCACTCTCACAATTTTCACTAATTTACACAAATGTCATTACTTTTTACTCTCACATACACATAACCAAATAAAGTTTTTACTTTATAAATAAAAATTTACAAAATTACCCCTCAAAATCTCAATCATTTTTTTTTCTTAAAGTGTGTATTCTCCTACATATGAAAGCTTTTGGGACGGAGGGAGTATTAGTTTATATATAAAATAGATATGTTGGAAGATATTATGAAATTATTTATGAATAAAATGAATATTTATAAATAAAATTAATGATAATTTAAATAATTAAAAAATATTTGAAGAATGAATATAAAATATTATATTCCATTTTAATATTTACATGCTAAAATTGGATAAAAAAACGAACAACTAAGGGTCCGCTTGGTTGGGGTATTAGAAGTAGGTAATGAGAATTACTCATTAATCATTCTCATTGATGATGCTTGGTAATATTTACAATTTGGAATTAATCTACGTTGTGACACGGGAATAAGCAACAATTTATGCTCACAACCAGCGACAGACGAGCACCGTCGGGAGCGAGCGAGCAACACCGGTGGCCTCCGAGCGATCCCGGTGAGCCTCGCGAGAGAGGTCCCTGCCGAGCACCGAGGAGCAACCGCCTCGGGACCATATCTTCCCGATTAAGGGAAAATATCTCGTAGCGAGAATGCGGTCGAAGCGTCATGCCCTAAAGGGGAAAAGATCTCGCCGCCGCGGGAGATCCCAACGGCTACGCCACGTGGAGGAAGGCGAGAGAGTCAACCCCAAGCTCGTCAGTACAAAACCGTGCAGAGCATTAAATTATGTATTTTTACATTAAATGCACCCAATTTTTTAGGATTTATCACCACCAAATGACATGTATAAATAAGACATATAAGGCACAATAAGAGGGATCGAAAAACATCCACCCTTAAGCACGATATTCATCCTCCCGAATCCCTCTTGCATTTATTGCTTTCTTCCATTCTTGCTCTTTATTGCTTATCATTGTACTTTCATTTATCATCAATCATTAGCATTCAATATACCACGATCACTACTCATTAAGCGAGGCAATTATCATCCACAATATTCCATTATCTCATCGGCATAATCGGTGTAACAACATTTAGCGCCGTCTCGTGGAAATGCGCTAGACAAAAAGCCACTCCCAATCAACCTTTCTTCCACTCCAAGTTACCACCATGACTAACAGCAGAATCGCTAGCAAACACGCTAGCCTCGGTGATGAAGAACGGCTAGGCGAAACGGCCCGAGATCCACAATGGCCCGAGGACCAAATCCCTCTCCCTCCGGGAGTATCAAACTCCAGAGCAAGCGAGGTTATCCAGCGGCTCCAGGCCCTAGCTCACGAGCTTGAGTCGCAAGCCGGGCCGGTGGGTCTGGCCTAGGCGAGGGTCCTTCTCGGTCCCATAAGGGTAAAAGGAAGGCTGTGAGCGGGAGGCCGAAAGCCGAGGATCGCTCGGGGCTCACTGTCTAAGCGGTCGATATTTAACCGTTTGGGCTCCCAAGCCGAAGGCTCGACTTTGGCGAGCAACCCCCACGTCTCCCCCAAGGAAGCTATCCACCACAACCCCCAATGCGCTCAAAGCGCCGTGGTGGCAAGGTCGAAGTCCCGGTCCTTGACCGCATAGGGCCAAACGCGGTTCACCGCGCCCTAACTCAGCCAGACTCGGCCATTGTCGCTTTACAAAGGAAACTTCGACCTCATTGAGGGCCGAGGTGGACGCTTGCGAAGGGATTCCCAAAAGGGCTGTTGTCAACCAGCCTCTCTCCATGGCCATAGAAATGGCGGAGGTCAGGACCAAAAGTCGCCTCCATAAATAGTCCTCTACGAGGGGAAAACCGACCCGAGGTTTACCTCGGCAAGTACATCACGTACATGACGGGAGAGGAGCTTCGACGCGACTAAGTATCGTTTGTTCCCGTGACTTTGGGCGAGCTAGCCCACAAGTGGTATACTTCTATCCCCTCCCGCACGATCGATGACTTCTCCAACCTTGGAGAGCACTTTGTCTTCTATTTTGCCTCTAAGATTGCTCGCTCGGGTAGCCGCAGCGGCTCATGGGCATCGAGCAAATGGAAAAGAAGGCAGACGAAGAGTACCTTGGCCGGCTCGGCGAGGTGCTCCCTTACGGGAGCCCGTCGGGGATGAAGCTGCGGCTCCACGCGGCGATGGCGGCCTCGAGGCGGACTCCCATGTTCCGCCACATGACCAAGCGGTACCCCTCTTCCTATGCCGAGTTCGGGCGGCGAGTGGCGACTTGATCGGCGGGGAAGAAGCTCCTCGCCTAGCGCTTGGGCGAGGTAAAGCCTACCGGAAGCCGCGGAAGCGGCGATCGCCGCCCCTCTTACTAAGAAATCGCATCGGTCGAGAAGGCGCGATCGAGGCTAAGTCACGGGTCCTTCAAAAGTTTTGAAGGGGTCGAGGTCTGGAGAAGTGAAGCACTCCCGACTTTTGTGTTCAATGCGATGAAAGGGAAATGGGTCTTCACCCGGCCCGAAGCCCCTTAAAAGCAATGTTGCGAGGCGGCCTCGAACAAGTTACGTGCCTTCCATGACGGGCCCAGACACAACACGAGCGAATGCGAGGATGCTTCTCCACCAACTTTGGAAGTTGTACGAGGAGGCGAGGTTGAGCGAGTACGTTAAGAAGCCCGCCCGCGACCACGGCATGACGGAGAAGAGCGAGGTCCTCCTCGCACGAGCGAGGATGAGGAACCCGAGGCGTGGCGGTGGCGGCGGCGGACATTGGCGCTTGTTATAGCGGCGTGAGATTCCCACTGCCTAGGGGTTGGGTCGAGATGATCCAACCGAGGTGGAAGCGGTTTAGGTGGGCAAACTCCCGTCCTCACCATGTCGAACAGAAGCGGAAGGCTGAACTCCACGCCATTGACAACATCCACGTCGTTGTTCCTCCCCAGGAGCCAACGATTTCAAAATCTACCGCCATCGGCTTCTCTAACGCTGATCGCGAGGGGCCTCCTGTTCCCGAAGAAGCGAGGCCTTGGTCATCTCGACCAAAATTAAGGGGATGACGGTGGAGAGGATCACGATTGACAATGGCTGCTTCGCAACATCATTTTCAAGTCCGCCCTCGATCAAATGGGCAACTTTGACGAAGTTCGTTAAGCCTTACGACTTGCGGTTTAAGGGGTTCGGAGACATGACGGTGAACCACATGGAAAGATCAAAGGCTGTCCCAGTGGAGCTCGCGGACTTTGAATGAGAAGCTTAGGATAACTAGGCCTTTAGAATTTGTAATTGTCGACCAGCCAAACATCTATAATGGCTTTCTTGGTCGACCTTTTCTTGAAACTTTTGAGGCGGTAGCCTCTTCTTACTTTACTATATCAAGTTTCCCACTCCCGAAGGAAGTTGCTTGTAAAAGGAAATCGAGAAAATGGCAAAGAAGTGTTTGAACTACTCTTGTCTTAATTTTCTTTCCACACTTTTTTAGATTTACAATATAATACTTTAGCGGAGGAAAGTCCGAACACAATCCCACCGCTAGGCGAGGACGGTCGTATGCTCGCGGTTCTTCTTGGACCAAGCCCCCGAGCGAGGATTTAGAACCTATACTAGGTTTCGAACCCGCAACCGTGGACTTGGACCCCGAGGGGCGATACTCGCGATCCTCAAGGTCTCAAGCGAACCGCCCGATTGAAGAACTTGAGCGGAGTCCATGTGGACTCCATCTCGCCACTGAGCTCGAAGTCTCCATAGGGGTGAAGGTCCCGGTGGAAATAAGAGACGACCTCATTGAATTTCTCAAAAGCAATGTGAGCGTGTTCGCATGGTCACATGGAGACAGTGGAAATCGATCCGGCATGCCCGCCATCACCTAAAGATCGACCCATCGTGACATCCAGTCTCGAGAAAAGGAGAAAGTTTGGCCCAAGAAAGTATGTTGTTCTCACCGAGGAGGTCAAAAACTCCTTGACAACAAACTAATCGAGCTCGCGAGAAGACGAGCCTCAATGGGTAGCCAATGTCGTCTGGTAAAAAGGCAAACAACTCATGGAGGTTATGCATCGACTTTACCGACCTCAACGCGGCGCTGCCCAAAAGGTCACTTCCCAATGCCGCACATCGACCACCTCGTCGACAAAGACGCGGGCATGAGATGGTATCATTCATGGATGCATTCGCGGATACCACCGAGATCCCCATAGCGGCGGATGACATCAAACACACTTCCTTTCTCACGGAAAAGAACATCTATTCGTGGGCGAGGATGCCCTTCGGCCTCAAGAATGCCGGGCAACGTACCAAAGGTTAATGAATACCATATTCACTGACCAAATCGGGAAAACCATGGAAGTATACATTGACGACATAGTCGTCAAAAGTCTACGAGGAAAGAAGATCATCTAAGAGATCTCAAGGAAACATTCTCTATTCTTGAGAAATATAACATGAAGCTCAACAGAAGAAATGCGGCTTCGGGTGGGGTCGGGAAACTTCCTTGGCCATATCGTTAGCTAGAGAGGCATCAAAGCCAACCCGGCATAAATCAAAGCCATCCTCGACATGGAGGAGCCAAAGTCGGTAAAGCGAGTCCAAAGATCGACTGGATGCCTCGCGGCTTTAAGCCAATTCATCTCGCGATTGACAATAAAAACAAGCCTTTCTTCTTCGCGGCAATCAAAAAGCGAGAGGTTCTCCTGGAACAAAGAGAGTCAACTCGCATTCAAGAAGCTCAAGGAGTACTGCGAGTAACCCCGGTACTCGCCGCCAAGCCCATTCCGGGAGAGACCCTCTTTTTGTACCTCGCAGTAATCGGAAATGACAATAAGCGTTGTCCTAGTGCGGCAGAAGGACAACAACACCTCCCTATTTATTACATAAGCCAGGTGCTACACGACGCCGAGATCGGATACTCACCTCTGGAGAAGCTCGCATATGCGTTAGTCATGGCCGCAAGGAAGCTTCGGGCTTATTTCTTCAATCACCAAATGTGTGCTCACTACCATGCCACTACGGCAAATACTCCACCGTCTGGACACTAGTGGGCGATCGCTGAAATGGGCACTAAAGCTCGCCTAATACAGCATCACGTATGCCCCTCGCACACCGATCAAGGGGGCACTAGCCGACTTTGTTGCGGAACTCACCTTCCCACCCAACCCACCAAAGCTCAAAATTCCCCATGGAAACTCTATGTCGACGGATCGTCCACAACAACCTGCGCCGGCGCGGGGTGGTCCTCATCGGATCGGAGGGCTAATGTTTCACAACGCAACACGTTTCGACTTCCTAGCAACGAACAATGAAGCCGAATACGAAGCCCTCGTCTGCGGCCTCGAGCTCGCAAAGGCCGTAGGAGTTCACCACCTCCATGTTTTCATGTACTCTCTCACGGTCGTAAACCAAATGAAGGGTGAATACGAGGCCAAGGGCGAACATATGGTAAAGTACCACGAGCTCGTCGTCAACCTCCGCGAGCAACTACATTAGGTGTTCATCGAACAGATCCCCGCAAGCACAACTCGCACAGGATGCTTTATCTAAGCTAGCAACATCGAGGGCGCCGCAGACATGACCAATGTAGTCCTAACAAAGCTTACTCACCCCTCAATTAATGAGCACCTCGTGGCCACCATTGACGAGGAAAAGAAAGGCTGGATGACACCCATCCTCAAGTACCTATACTCGGTGGAGCTTAGGAGGATAGGGTTGAAGCTCGTCGCATTTAACTCCGAGCGGCGAGATTCCTAGTCCTAGATGGCCAATCGTATAAACAGAGTTTTTCCCTACCCTCTTGAAGTGCATCACCCTAGAGGAGGGACGGCTCGTCCTCGCGAGATCCACAGGGTGCATGCGGCAATCACGCCGATGGCCAATCTCTCGTATACAAAACGATACGTCAAGGGTACTTCGCCAACCTTGAGGAAGGATGCGATCTCCTTTGCCAAAAGATGCCGTCAATGTCAAATCATGGCACCAAACATCAAACTTTCGCGAGAACCTCGATCCATATTCAGCCCGTGGCCATTTGCACAATGGGGGATCGACTTAATTGGTTCTCTGCCCAACGACCACTGGACGGTGCAAGCTCGCGATGCGTCGCCGTCGACTATTTCATCAAGTGGGCGGAGGCGGAGCTCTTAACAAGATCGACCAAACGGCCATCATCGAGGTTCATTTGGAAAAATATTATATGCAAATTCGGGCTCCGGCAAGCAATTATTTGGACAATGGGAAGCTTGATTCGGCGACTTCTATCGCCGAAGTTCTGCGAGCATCGGAAAATAAAAAGGCCGTTTCGCAATACTTTATCACCCCAGGACCAATGAGTCGAGGTTGGCCCAGTCAATAAAATTCTCAAACACACTTTGAAGACCAAGCTCGAGGAGAAAAGGGAAGTGGGCCTGAGGAGCTACCCGACGTCCTCTCGGGCATACACAACAACGAGAAATGCCACGGAGAGACTCCCTTTGCTCTCACTTATGGCACAGAGGCGGTCATCCCATCCGAAGTCGCAATCCCCACTTACGTAACATCCTGTGCTCGGCGAAGAGAACGAGGCCGCGGGAGGCTCGACCTCGATACATTGAAGGAGCGTCGCTGGCCTCTGTCCACGTAAATGCAGCCAACAAGCGGGGTTCGGAAAAATATTATAACTCCAAAGTCAAAGTTCGACGATTCGCAAAAGGCGAACCGGTCTTAAAGAGGACTCATGGCCCGAGCACCGAGGTATTTGGCTCAAACCCAGGAGGGCCCATTCAGGGTATCGAGAATGGCTACCCGAGGCGGGGCATCTGAGTGGAATACCCGATGGCACTCCGGACCAATACCCCCGGAATGCGAGCCACCTAAAGAAGTACTACCAAGATATTAGCCCGCTTGTAAGCTATTTCTAAACCCTCTCGCATGTAATAGAATGTGGTAGGACTTCTTGAATTCAATAAAATTATTAATTTCCGCAAAAACACATACTTGAAAAGAAAGAGCGGTTCAAGAAAACACTCTAAGACTCGCGATGACTCACACTCGCCGAGCACTACAAGCCTCGCCGTGCGGCCCAGCCCACACGAGTACTAAAAAAAGCCTCCCGACGAGGCCTAAGCCCGCGAAGCATAAAAGTCTACAAGAGTTATACCCACAATAGCATAAAGACTCGCGCGAGAATAATGGCCTCGCCGCGAGCGCCAAAACTCTCGTGTTGGGCCTAAGCCCTCACGAGCAACAAAAGTCTCCCGACGCGGCCTTTGCCCGTGGTGAGCATAAAAGTCTACAAGGGATTGTACCACGTAGCATATAAGACTCGCACGAGAAGAATGGCCTCGCCCGTGAGCACCAAAGTCTCACGATGCGGCTAAAGCCCACGCTAGCAAAGTCTTACGATCGCACGACAATGCCCCATTTGCAAAGTCATACGGGTATACGATGACGTCCGTTTAACACACAAAGACTCGCGCGAGAATAATGGTCTCGCCTGCGAGAAAATTTTCTTTTCAGTATTTTAAGATAATTAACATTTTGATGTGCTTAACACTGACCGTGATTATTTCGCAGGCCACGGGTGAGTTCGTTGTCATGCGAGTAGCTAAAGTTGCGTAAATAAAATGCAGTAAATGTAAATTGCGAGTAGATGGACAAGAACGAACATTTCATTCATAATTAAAGAGCGGCCGAAGACCGAAGTACAAAAGTTCCTAAACCCTAAACTAAATGTAAAACAAGAATTACAACGGCAATGAGCAGATCTGCATCATTTGTCACTCCTTAAAGGGTAGACAGAAATGACGAGAGCCGACAAAAAGCAGATCTGCATCATCTACCGGGCCCCTACTCCGGCCACGGCTGCCGAGCTGCCTGCTCGGGAGCCACCTCGCTCTCCGCCGGGACCACCTCCGCCACCATCGGAACCACTACTACTTAACTCCCCGCCATTGCCTCAATTGGAAAAGGAAGAAAGAAAAGAAAATAGAAGTAGAAGGAAAGAACCCAAACAGAGGTTTACATAAGTGATGGAGGAAAACACACAGATCGAAGCAAAGGATTTCTACGATGTTTCGGGATATCTCGAATGCCTTGGAATCGCTCTCGAGTTCTCAAAATCGGAAAGTATGGAATGGTGAGGAGCCCCTATTTATAGATATGGGGAGGGTCCCTCAAAGAAATATTAAAACTTTAAAAACGGGGCCTAAGGGGAATTCTCCCATAATTAGGCCCCCTAGGGAAACCTCCGCCTCGGGAGGACACGCGCGTGAGCCCCCAACGCAATGATTGCGGCGGCCACGCCCTCGTAACGGAACCCACTCGCGCCTCTTTAAGTCGAAGGGACGCATCGGGCTTCCCAAAGCGCCACCACGACGCGTCATCGAGAGGCGGTTGAATAGACGTCATAGGAGCATCCGAGTAAGACGAGATCACACCGTGTCACCCGAAGATCACACCTCGCCCACCCAAGGTCGACCAGAGCGAGCGAGCTGGGCAATTGTTGTGACACGGGAATAAGCGACAATTTATGCTCGCAACCAGCGAAGACAGTGAGCACCGTCAGAGCTAGGCGAGCAACACCGGTGGCCTCCAGGCAGCCCAGGTGAGCCTCGCGAGAGAGGTCCCAGCGAGCACCGAGGAGCAACCGCCTGGGACCATATCTTCCCAGATTAAGGGAAAATATCTCGTAGCAGAATGCGGTCGAAGCGTCATGCCCTAAAGGGGAAAAGATCTCGCCGCCGCAGAGATCCTAGCAGCTCCGCCACATGGAGGAAGCCGAGAGGGTCAACCTCCACTCGTCCGTACAAAACCGTACAGAGCATTAAATTATGTACTTTTACATTAAATGCACCCGATTTTTGGGATTTATCAGCGCCAAATGACATGTATAAATAAGACTCTATAAGGCACAATAAGAGGGATCGAAAAACACCCACCTTTAAGCCTCGAGACTCATCCTCCCAAAGAATCCCTCTTGCATTTATCGCTTTCTTCCATTTATCGCCCTTTATTGCTTATCATTGTACTCATTTATCACCAATCATTAGCATTCAATATACACGATCACTACTCATTAAACAGCCGATTATCATCCACAATATTCCATTATCCGTCGGCATAATCGGTGTAACAACAATCTAAAAATAAAATAATCACTAATTTATTTTGATTACATAATCTTCCTCTTATAATCAATCATTTAACAATCATTCATTTTTCTCCGCTTCAACTTTTTTCTCGCTCAAATTTTTTCGTGCTCAACTTTTTTCAAGATTCATCAATGGGAATGAATCACTAGTCATTCCCATTATCTAATTCTAATACCCCCAACCAAGCGGCCTCTAAAATTGAATGGAAGTAATAAATAAAATATTTCTTTTTATTTTTAATACAAAAAAATAAGGTGATATGCAAATTCTAATCGAAAATGCAAAGTCTAGTCGAAAAGAGGAGGGAAAAAGGGGAGGGAGAAAATGTTGAAGCGGGAGATCAAACATTTAGGTGACGTAGCCACTAGGGGTGTGCATTCGGTCGGATCGGGCTATTCGGGCCGATTTTGTGCCGAACCGAATAGCCCAAAAATTTTTAAAAATTTACCGAAAACGAACTAATTATTTAACAAACCGAACCGAATAGACCGTACTAATTTGGTTCGGTTATTTCGGTTATTCGGGTAAAATCCTAAAATAAGCAATAAATCCATAAAATTGAGAGATACAAATGTAAATAACATCCAATAGCGGGATTACAATACCAAACTAAGTTTAAAAGTTCAACACAATTAATCAAACACCAAAGTTCAAATTTTAAATAGACTAAAATTCAAATAACACCATCAAGTCATCAACGATCAATATTCAAATAGTCCAAATTCATCATGTCTTCATGGATCTCGTGGAAGATTCAAATGCCACACTTTGTAAACCTGAAAAAAGTGAAGAATTTAGTAAATAGAAATGAAAACAAGTAAAAAATAATTAAAAAAAAAAACACATTACCGTTGTCAAGATCCTCAATTTCAACTAGGCTTTCTTCAACATTAATTGGAGTAGTGTGTTGTATCACGAATATTTGGGCCAAGTGTAAGATATGCCCGGTAGAGATATCATGGGTTCGGCCCACCCGGATAGAGCAAAACCGATGAATGAGCGAAATACCCAAGACCTTGGCTCGCCCAACAACTTGACTCGCACGACGACTTGGCTTTCCCAAGACCTTGGCTCGCCCAACAACTCGGCTCACCCGACAGCCTAGGCTCACCCGACACTTAGCTCGCCCGATAGTTTGGCTCGACCAAGAGATACGGCCCATCCGCAAGAGTCCAGCTCGCCCAAAGGATCGGCTCGCCGCCGGACCTAGCTCGCTTGCTCGGCTTGCCTGGCCCAACCTCGGTCGCCGGTTGCGGCCGCCCAACCTTGCCGCCCTGGGGCCGGCCCAACTCGGTCGATCGGCTCGCCTGGCCCAACCTTGGTCGCCCGCTCGGCGGCCCAACTTCGGCCGCCGGCTCGCCACCCAGCACGGCCGCGGACCTCGGGCCGCTGCTCGCCTGGCCCGACTCGGCCGCCGCCTCGGCTGCCCAACCTCGATTGTCCAGCCGCCCGTCGACTCGCCGCCCGACCTATACAAAGATGAGTACGACCGACGTACGAAAGTACCGACATCTTTACAAGAAATGACAAGATTCATTAATTATAAGTGTTGGTCCCCTAATGTAGAGTTGAATAAAACCTTGGATTAACCTTCTAGAGCAAAATCTAGAAAGGGGGGTTTGAATAGATTTTGTAGATTTTTCGAATCTCACAAAATCAACTCAAAGAATCGATTATCACAAATGAATATAATTGAGAACTCAACTTTTAACAAGATCAAAAGCAAGGTGATATTTAGATTTTAGTTAAGATTCTGAATTTTAATCTCGAATTAACAAAATTGTAACTCTGAATGAAATTAAAGAAAGCAAGAAATAACACTGGATTTATAGTGGTTCGGATTTTAACAATCCTACATCCACTCTCCTTCTCCAAACTTTGAAGAAAGTGGTCTTCACTAGCCGCTTACTTACTTACCGTACAATCTTTACAAATTACAACTCGATCTTCAACTCTTCAATCAATCTAATCAATTCTCTGAAATCTAACTCTAGAAATAAGATGTGTTTTTGAAGATGTGAAGTGAAGTGTTCTATAAACACTCGAAAATATTTGAAATCTCTTTTGACAAATACTATGTGAAATCAATAGTGAATAGTGTGAAAAATCAAATTTGCATAAGTGTCTAGAAAAATAAAATCTAGTCCTATTTATAAGTCCTGAAAGACAGTTAGTTTGTTAGACAGTTCTAACAAACTAGAAACTCGCTTAACAAACCTATTCTTGAAAACTACTCTTGACCTCGGTGATTCTTCCTACTCGTCTGCGGTGACTTGGTGAAGACTTGCCTTTCTTATTCTACTCGGCTTGTCTTGACCTCGTCTGAGCTCTTCATGATCGTCTCACCGCAGATGGTAAGATTTGAGCTTGTCTCCGATGACATATAAACTCGATCTCCACTAACTTAATCGGCTCTCGACTGATCGCCTTAGCATCGACTTCCGATCCGAGCCATTTATCAACGTTGTCTGCTTTATCCGGATTGTTCCTTTTAACTCATCAAAACTATTCTTGATCTAACAATAAGAGATTTGGTCGATTTTAGATCAACGGTTGTAATTAGAATTCGGAAACAAAGGGCTAGGATCGTTTCTTGACTTTCAAGTTTTGGGCTCTATAAACAGAGACCCTCAATCCATTGTAAAATGGGGATCCATCTTCTCCAACATACATTCATACAATACACAAGGCTAGGGGTCCCCATGGGACACCCAAAGCCATCTTCAAGGGAAGTACTCATAAGTTCTTCCCCCATCGCTCGTGTTCATCGTTCTTTACTTGTTTTATCCGTTAATCAAGCCACATACATCACAAATCCGCACGGATTTAGAACGGGTAACAACATAGTGGATTTGCGAAGCCAATCTTGACCATATACGAGAGATTGCACTACTTTAGGAGTCAATGAACTCCTAAATGCATCAAGTACTCGACCTCAGTGCCGAATGTGGACTGCTGAAGCTCTTTGTGGAGATAGGAACAGCAAGAATATCACGAGCAACTGCTGTGAGAGGACGGGAAACCTAAGACTATTCACTTTCCAATATGCAAGAATGTCAAATTTCGACTCATCTTCTTCGGTTTCTTCATTAAGGTACTTCTCTACCTCCGATTTGCTACTTTTTCCACCTATCACTTCACTTTTAAATCTTTTGAATTCAGATTCTATCATCCTTTGAGCTTTTATTGTTGGATCATCAACATCCATCTCACTTGACTGTCCAACAATGCCACTTTGGTCATTGGGATTTTCTCGGCATTATATCCCTTTTGTACTCGCACAAAGAGAATAATAGCTCATTCACCTCATATCTCATTGTTAAACCCACATCAACCCCATACATATTAGAAAGTGCAAATTGCACCCACTCAAACTTATACCGAGGATCAAGAATGCAAGCAATAAAAACAACTTTGTTCATCTTTTTCGGATCACCCCAATAATTATCATACTTTCCCTTCATTTTCTTTGACATAGCACTCAACTCAACATCATCACTATTTATCCAATCCTTCAACAAAAAATTAATCATATAAATTTCACGGAAGAACAAGTTAGATGTAACATATTTCGAACCTCGAAATTCTCAAGGTCATCTCATAGAACCCTCTCAAGAAAGCGATCATCTTTCTTGCCTTTTCCCAATCCTCCTTCTTAGGAGTTCCACTGCCTTCTTAAGGGTCCCATCAGCCAAGACTTCACTAATTGCATCTCAATATGATAGCTAAGATCTTGTGAATCATACCTATTAAATGCTTTCTCAAACTTTTGAGTGACTCCAACATTAAATAGGTAGAGTTCCACCTAGTAGCTACATCTAGACACAACAAACTGTTACTTTTGATTTTTTCATGTTCTACACATTCTTTAAATTTTTTTCAAATTTAGCAGAGTGAGACTTTACCTCATATACCGAATCCGCACTCTCTAATTTTCTTAACGAGACTCCCCAATCTCTTTCAACCCATCAAGAATGACCAAATTGATAATGTGTGCAATACATCTCATATGCAAGAACTCACACTTACCAACACTACCACTCCAATCAATCATTTGTTCTTTCAAATAAACAATTGCGTAATCATTAGACGAAGCATTATCCACGAATTGTAAACACCCTATCAATTTCCCATTCATTCAAACACTTTTCAACTCCTAAGCCAATATCTTTGCCCTTATGACTAGAAATTTGACAAAAATTCAGAATTTTTTTGTTCAATTTCCAATCATCATCAATATAATGTGCAAATAAACACATATAATTGATTCTTTGCAATGATGACCACGTGTCGTAGTAAGACAAACTCTTTGCTTAGAAGATTTGAGTATCCCTTTTAGCAAGTTTTTTTCTTCTATGTAAAGATTAAAACAATCACGTGACACCGTCCATCTAGACGGCATAAAAATTGAGGTCCACATGCCATCGACATTAAATACTTAAATCCTTCACTCTCAACAAATTTAAAAGGCACTCATCTATTATGATCATAAGAGCTAAGGCTCTCCTAACTTCATTTTTGTCAAATCTCTAAGTAGTTAAAGTGCTTCTACTATCTCTGAATCACTCACCTGTTTGAAAATTCAACATACCTTGAGACTTATCCAAACCAAAGAGTGAGAGCCTTACAAGAATTTAAATGGTTGAGCAAAGACTTCGTACCATTTTTCTTGGGATCACAAGAAAACTCTTTGGTACATGTGATTGCAACGAGCTTTTTTCTCCTTTTGTTCATTCTCATAAGCTTCAAATGATCCCAAGCAGAGACCTTTTGGCCATTGCTCTTCGTGGTGGCTTTGGGGGTTTTGGTGAAGGATCAACAGTGGCATCGTAAACCGGCCGATTTTCTCCTCCAGATTCTTGGCTTTGAAAAGACATCTAAAAATAAAATAACCAGATTGATCAATCATCTCAGGGATTTTATTTTAGGATATAAAAGGGAGTTTCACGGTGTTTATAGCAATTAATTTGGATCTTGTTTCATTACGAAATAATAAAAATAAACACTTTTAAAATTCTTCTAAAATCATCCCAAGATACAATAACCAAAGACTTATAGATCTTACATCATCAATCATCTCGTAAACCGGTTGATTTTTGCTAATACTTAAATAATCCAATATATTGATTTTTGCTAATACTTAAATATTTTTATCAATCATCTCAGCATTCAACACTGGGATAATAAATTCATAAAATTAAGAAATCATCCTCCTACGAACAAATTGCATTTGAACAGAGTAAAAAAATCCATACCCGTGCAGGTGGCGATCGGCGACGCAACTCCAAAGTAGCGGCGATTTAACGATCTGGGAGCTGGGAGCCGTGAAAGGCAGCGACACGGCGGCGACGACTACTGGGAGTGGGAAGGCGTGAGCGGCGACGAACGGTTGAAGAGTGGGGAGGCGTGAGCGGCGACGAACGGCCGAGGAGGAGTGGGAGGCGTGAGCGGCGACGAACGGCCGGGCTGGGCCGGGCGCTGGGAGTGGGGAGGCGTGAGCAAGACTCGCGCCGTTTAGAAATTTAGGGAATTAGGGTTAGGGGCCAGCAACACCAAGATATTAATTTTAATATATATTATAATATATAATATTTAATTTTAATATATAAAATACATTTCGGGTTATTCGGGCTATTCGGTTATTATATGACTAAACCGAACCGAACCCGAAAACCGAAATAGTATTTTTACCAAAACCGAATTTTAGCCTGAAAACCGAATCCGAATAGCCCGAATTTCATCGGTCAATTCCGAAAATTCGATTTTTTTAAGATTCCTCGCTTCACCCCTAAGTAGCCACGCGTTACCGGCACTCACATCCAAACAAGGCACATACGTCGTCAGTTTATGCACTCATCTCCCTATAAATAAAAAAATAAAAAAATAAAAATAAAAAAAGAGAGAGACACTAAAATTCTCCCAAACCACAAAACCCTCGCTCCGATCGGCGAGTTGCTC
The DNA here is from genome assembly GCA_030762865.1 of Paraleonurus japonicus. Lineage (NCBI taxonomy): Eukaryota > Viridiplantae > Streptophyta > Magnoliopsida > Lamiales > Lamiaceae > Paraleonurus > Paraleonurus japonicus. Next base: position 110,027 of record CM061060.1, on the reverse strand, counting down.
CGGTTTCCACCGCCACCGCCACCGCCAACTTGACCCTAAGACTGCTGTTCTCTCCTTTAACACAAAGCTGCGGTTCGCTTTCGGATTTATATGGCGAAAGATGATGGAGAAAAACGGGCGATTGAGCAGCAGCTAGAGAGTGCCGTGTGCACTCGCTTCCAGCATTTTAAAGACCAGGCCGAGTATATATCTATCCCGTGTTTATGATTCTATGCATATGCTTATTTCTATTTTAACTTTCTAATGTTGCGAGTGATGCGTGAAATGACAGTTCATTGACGTTGGAGTCCGTGAGAAGACTCCTAGAGAAGGATTTGGGCCTTGAGAAATTTGCACTGGATGCCCACAAGAGATTCATTCGGCAGTTCTTGGAGAAGGTTAATTATTACTTCCTCACCTTTCCTGAGATGCAGTTGCTAAATAATATGCTATGACAAGTGCAAGTAATTCGAAAAGATCTTCTTGTCATACTCTTCATTCTATGTCATTTTGGTATCTGTCTATGCTTTATAATGTTGTGCGGATTTGCAAACCCAGTTTGGGCACTGCCATTAAGAGCTCCTCATTTTTATCAGAGACCATGCAGGCACCGTCTCCAAGTCCTAGGATTAATTGAACATGCATCTCTTCGTTGGAATGACTATCTATTTAATTATTTCAGTTTCACTAAACCGGAGATTACATTACCTTGTCATACTTTGGGGTAGTATGAGTTTTTTTGAGACAAGTTACATCCAAGATTTTAAACTCTTGCTCTTGGTACAATTATGCCCTTAATATATTTTTGGTTCCCTTAAACTTTTTCTATAAGAACTAAGAAGCCCTTCCATTTAATAGAGAGTAATGGACTTTACAAAACTTGACAGAATTTGATTAACCTTTCAACAAATTGACTTATCTCCCATTAATGAATTGACTAATAACCACTCCCAGTTATGCTGTTCAGCTTGTCTCTTACACAGATGACTACAAAAATATTTTTCAGGTCAGTGAAGAAGCAGAAGTGAAGCCTTTTCCAATTATTTGACTTACATTTCTCAGCAATTAAAATTTCTTCTCTGGCATTTATATTGTAAAACCCAATGTAATCTACTACATTCTACATAGTAGGCTCTGTTTACAGATGTATGCTCACCTGCATACTTACAATATTCTTATGGTAATGTCCAGAGCATAGTGTTTGAGGGCATGAAAAGTTAGATTCAGTGGCTTGGTTGTGTAGGTCCACGGATTGATGGCTTGGGGGAGCATAGTGACGGTGGTGAAGTTGACTCCGTCATAGAGAAACATCTTAGAAACAATTGGCCTAGGTCGAAAGGGGTGGGCGAATCGTGGCTGGTAGTTGATGTGTTGGTCTTGAGGTTATTAGGAAATATTAAGAAATATAATTGTTTATTATTAAGGCTGAGATTAGTCATTCTATCAAAATTAATCAATTTGTTAAGATAAATCCAATAGTAAAGATTAGTCAAATTCTGTCAAGTTTGTAAGTCTGTTACTCTCATTTTTACAGAAGGACTTCTTTGTTCTTTTAATAAAAGTTTGAGGGCTATATGTTCTGCGAACAATAGTTTAAGATCCTGAATGTACCTTTTCCCTGTTCTTTTTGGTCATACTCGTTTGGCAAAAACTTGTATGAGACCGTCTCATGCATGAGACCTAGTCACTTTTTAATAAATTGTTATCACTTTTTAAAAAAGTGATACAAATTAGTATAAAAGTGATAACGAATTGAGAAGTGATAACAATTTATGAAAAAGTGATAACAATTTATTAAAAAGTGACTCCGTCTCATGTCCGTCTCATGCATGAGACGGTCTCACACAAGTGTGCCCCTACTCGTTTTGATGTTTGTCAACCCTTGATAGATTAATGGAGGTCCTTAATAATGCTGAGGGTTGAAAATGTTGGAGATTTCTTTAATGTACGATGTATCAAAACTTCAATCTGACATTTCACATTCCAAGAAATGTCACACGTTGAAATTTATGCATGCCTTTCCCTATTAGGTAAATTTTGATGATGTTATCTTTATAATTGTGAAAAATTGGAAATAAGATTGTTTTGTTTACATCTCTCCAACTGCTGCGTTCCATCAAAATATGCAATATTGATGAGTCGGCAACTGCACACTTACATATTGATGCATCAGTGTTGCTAAATTGTGCATGAAACCAGGTTAATCCTTAGTTCCTTTGTTACTATATGTATTGACACAATTTACGAGACACATTTCAAGGCATGCTTGACAAATGTAACTCTGATTGGTTTTCTAATTTACCCACTCTGTTCTGGAACATGCCCAATCGTGCACCTACCCACCACATAAAATAAAGTAAATGAAATTGAGACTGGATAAGCAGCATCCATTGGTAGCTAAAGGTAGCTGAAATTGTATTGATCATGCTGTATAACTTAACTTTAGTAAATGTTAAAATGTTGACCTCCAGATGAGTTCCAATATGAGTATTTTTGTTGAAGGTCAAAAGTGGCTGATGTGTACCGTTCTGTGTTTGTGTAGGCTTTGTATATTTAAATGCCCAAAGTGCATTTGACATCCTTATCAATTCTGTTTTTTAAAAGATATGCTTATATCCATTGGTGCTCTCACAGTTTTTGTATCTCCAATATAAAAATTCATGTTCTGCTAGGGGCTATTTGATACCCAACAATTATGTGGTGCCGTTTAATTGCAGCAGTCACACCCTTACCTCAAGGGTAGTTCCATTAGAATCATCATTGAACTGCGTTCAGAGTACTTATAATGCCAATCATAAACAAGTCATTGTATCCACATAAGCTTTTGCAAATTTTTTATTGCTACTAATCCTTATCACTTTTAGGCAATAAACAAAAGCTTCTTACCATTTGAAGTGTAAAGTTGAGAAGAGCGGTGGGCTGAACTATAGTAGTCAAGTTCTTTGAACTTGTGGAATCCAACAAGTACTTTAACTGTGTCATTGTTTTGTCCCAAATTCCAGAAAATGGAGGGGATTGATGATTGCAAATCTAAAACTGCAACTGAAGATGTCAACCAAGATGCTAATGGAAGTAAGGAAGAAGCAAATATATTGCATGAACAACATGAAACAAAAGCCAATATTAAAGAAGCTAGCTCTGGAAATGAAGAAATGATGGAAGACTCCCCTATAAAGGGTGTCCAGACCCCAAAATCTGAAGTTGGTAATCCAGTACCTTGTCTGAGTGAGAGCAGGATTGAGGAGGCCATTTTGGAAAGAGCTGATCATTTTCGAGCTAATTCTCAGTACGTATTTATTTTTGACCTGATTTTCATCCATCTAATGAATACATTTGTTGTCTTCCCTGAAATAACTGAGAGAATACCAAAGCAAGATGACGACATCATGAATGAGTGCTGTTGGATATAGCCATATTTTTGTAGCTCTCATGATCATGTTAATTGTTGGATTATGCCTTGCACTACATTGTTATTTTGTTTTCAAACTGTAAAAGCAAATTATGTTGTATAGGTGTCTAACTTTGGCTGGAGTGCGCCGACTTCTAGAAGTGGATCTTGGACTTGATAAAAACACTCTTGACCCGTTTAAAAACTCATAAGTCAACAAATTGATCAGGTATAATATAATCTACTATAAATTAATTTGTAAAGGTTGGATTTCTAAAAATGATAGCTGGTTGAATTTATCATTATTAGGTATTGAATTCCCCAAAAGGCGCAACATCTGTAAAAGATGTTGAGAAGAAAGCTACAGAGAACATTAAAAGCAAAAAGTCAAAGGTCAGCAACAAAGAAGAGTCTGATACTTTGCAGAGTGAAAGTGATGAGATGGATGATAAAATAAAATCACGAAAGGAAGCTGCTCCCGAAGAAATATTAAGAAATTGGAACAGCCAAAGAAACGAAAAATCTCAGAGAAGACTGATTTTGATGCCTCTGGCAAGAAGCAAAACAAGCTTGCAAAGAGGCAAAAACAGGAAGATAAAAATTCTGATGACGATGGTAGTGTATCTGAAGATGGTCAATCTCCAACATCTGCCGAAAAACCAGCCAAGGTCTGTCATTCGTATTTCAAACTCTGAAATTTCATTCATCAATATTTATTGCAAATGTTTGTCTTTTACTTATCTCTAGCATTTTGACTGCAGAGGAAAGAAAACCAGCTCCTGGATATGGGAAACAGGTGGATAATCTGAAGTCAATAATCAAAGCTTGTGGAATGAGGTTTGTGCACCCATTTGGACCTTTAATCCCTCCACTTGATGATCTTAGCAAAATGTTGATGAGGAAACCTTTGTGTCGTCCATGATTGTTATTGGCAGTGTTGCTCCTTCAATTTACAAAAGCTAAGCAAGTGCCAGATAGCAAACGGGAAGCCTTTATTGTGAAGGAGCTAGAAGGTATTCTCTCAAGGGAAGGGCTGTCCAAAATCCTTCGGAAAAAGGTAATAGTTTATTTTGGTATATCAGTTTTTATGAGCACTATATAGTAACCAGATGTAGGAACCAGTATCTAAAAAAATGAAAATAGATGTGGAAAAGTAATAAATAATTAATATTACTGAATCTGTAGTGATATACTATCCTGTTCCAAGGATCCCCTCAATATTTTGATCATATTGGATTTAAAGTCTTTGCTTACCTTTGGGAATTTATGGCAGTTAAGAAAATATAAGAGCTCTCGGACAGAGTTAGAGCCCGTTTGGCTAAGTTTCTATTTTAAACATCTTATAGGTTGTATCAAGATCTTATAAGATAATTTTTAAGTAACTTATAAGTTGGTGTTTTGACTAACAAAACTTAAAATTTCTTTTGATAATTTGAGAGAAATATTTTTTAAAAATTTTAATATGAAATGATTAATTTGGGGAGTGGGGGTGGCTGGAGTGATTTTTTTAAAAAATTCTACTACCTGTGTCCCGTAGAATTCTTCAAACTTTCCTTTTATGTTCGTCCCACGATAAGCTTCACACCCTTAAAATGGAAAACCTTCTATAAACTCCACGCTCACAATATCCACTAATTTACACAAAAATTCCATTACTTTTGGACCCACACATACACACAACCTTATAAATTTATTTACTTTATAGGGTTTAGGGTTTATACATAAAGGTTTACAAAATTACTCTTCAAAACTCCAATAATTACTCTTCTTTTTTAAAAATGTGTGCACTCCCTCCTATGAAGAGTTCTATGGGATGTAGGGAGTGAAGATTTTAGAAAAATAAGTTGGGGTGTTGGTATTTTTGGAGCGTATAAGTTGTACTTATTTTAAGATTTTGTAAGTTAATAACCTTTTTCTGCCAAATGCTTTTGAGCTTATAAGCTCCTAAACGTCTTATAAGCTGTTTTAAGGGGCCAAACAGGCTCTTAAATGGCAGGGAAAGCATTCTATATACTTCTGCCCCACTATAAACATCCCCTTTAACTCCACCCACTCTGACAGCTGATCACAAGCCCTAATGAAAGAGGAGCGTTGGTTCATTTCAGTCATAGCCTAGTGCTGTAAAAGGTATGCATCTGGTGTTTGGCCTGTGACAACCAATTAATATTACATCACATCTCTTTTCATGGATGCTTATGTCCGTGTAGCCAACTCCGCAAGTAGTGGGAGTGGGCCATGATGATAACGAGCTTTCACCCTCAGCTTGTTTTTCTGATGAAAAATGCCTGCTGATGATAATTATTTTGACATGGATATTTCTGTCGGTCAGAAGGATGGTCGAGCAGCTTGGCTTCTAGCTTGGTCCAGCCTGCCTATCCAATTTGTATATGCGAAGTCCTATTTCTGTATTTACAGAACCACATATGAGAATTTAATTTAGTGACATACTGACATTATTTGGCTTTGAGCACAGTGGGAAGACCATTAAGTTTAAAATCGGTAGGCTAATGAAATTTGTTTCCTTGTGGCTGTAGAAATAATTTTCAGCTAGGCTGACTTAGACATCACTTCTGTTGACGTAGAGCATGCATATGTAATCTTCAGAAGTTTGAATTTGCTTAATTTAAGCCATATAATTACCTGACATTAAATATTTCACCTTGTGTGGGTTATCTGGACTTTTTTTTTTTTTAAATCCAGTTGTTCCCCCACCATGTGTGGCTGGAATGATGCCATAATCTTCATGATTTCAGAAATCAAAGATTGTCGAAAGAGAAAGGATACAGCTCGAGAACTCGAAGGCATTGACATGAGTAATATTATATCCAGTTCAAGACGAAGGTCAACGTTTAGTTTTGTGACTCCCGAAAGACCTGGAATTCGTGCTAAGAAAGGCAAGCTTGATTCAAGAGATGGTAAAAAGAAAGAAAACAATGACACTGATAAGAATGACGATAGTGAAGAGGAGGAGAAGAAAGAGGAGAAAGAGAAGGAGGAAGAGGTGGAGGTGGAGGATGAGAAGGAGAAGGAGAAGGAGAAGGAGGAAGAGGTGGAGGAGGAGGATGAGGAGGAGGCCGAAGAGGTAGAAGATGACGACGACGACGAGGAGGAAGAAGATGAGGGTGAAAGTGAAGACTTCAATGAAGGTAAATTTTGATAATATGTGTAGAGGTCCTTGATTGCTAATTGCTTAATGTATGTACAATCCCTTTTAAACATTGACACTTCCAAATGTGAGTACCTGTTTCTTTCTGAATTTATAAGAGAATATATTGTACCGTCTCCTCTAAGTTGTAGCACATGAGGATGAGGCAGATGAGTTTCCTCTTACAGAAAAACATATTGCTCATCGACGGGAAATTATTATGACAACTGCAAATTGAATCTTTTGTTTCCTTACCATGACTGGCAATACTGATTTATTCCTTTGCACCCGCAGATGATAATGAGGACAGTGAATAAACTTGATATCGGGCCTGAAGATGACTGAAGTTATTCTTTAAAGTAGTATAACTACAGATAAGTGGCAGTGTTCCGTTAGAGTTTTTCTTTAAAGTTAGTGTAATTATTTTTGGTTGGAGTCTGTTTACGATCCTATCTATCAGACCAAACTTATATAGCAATACTGTAGTGTGATTCGGTGGGAACAAAGTGATTATAGTTGCTTCAACTTCAGCTTGTCACTTGTCTGCAATTTTTCTTGCTCTGCTCGGAGTATCTCATGTCTTAATCTACGAGGTCTGCTAGATTTCAGGCAATGCTAGTTGCATTACACCTGATCTCTGTTGTTCTGGGGGTAGTAGATCAGCCTTCTGCACTATGTGTACTTGTGTTTGTGTACTTTACCTTAAAATCATTCTTACACTTCCTACCACAGCTGCCCAAAGCTTCCGGGCATTGTAATTCTTGAATGTTTTGGCTTTCATGCGTTGTCAAAGGTTTTTCTTTAATAACTAATTTTATATATATGAAAATTTTGCAGGACTGGCACATGATATCTATTACAGCTTTGGGTGGAATAAAATTATTTTGTTAACTAGTTGTTATGATAATGTGCACTTGTTTTTGGATGCTAATTTCATGTGTTAAATTTAATTTGGTGTTTTGCTGTAAGCGTTTATGGATGCAACTGCAGTTATGGTGGAATTACAAAGGTGTAGCAGCAACCTGTGTGGCTGTGGTGGTAATGTGAAAGTGAGGGTAGCATTTTATCCTCAAGTGAATGAGCAAAAGACAAGCAAAAAAATGTTCACTTTTGCCCACGTTCACAAATAAATGAGAATTTGTTCCACCTTTTTTGTGTACTAGACAAGATGCCTTTTCTTCGACTATTTCATCAATTGATGTTCCATAAAGTATGTCTTATTTTGGTGTACGTCAATCCTAATTATCTCTAATTATTTTAATTGAAATATGAGTTCCTAAAAGTTAAGGGCGGCGGCATATCGATCATTAATTGTTGAGACATTTCGTTGCAACTAAAGAAAACCAAAATTTATATTAATTATTATTTTTAAATTATTAGCACCAAATCTGAACATGGGATTTTTGTAGAGTTTTAAAGTCACCTCCAATCACAAGTTTAGTACTCCAAATCTTAGAAATTTTGCGAAAATCCCCTTTTAAATTTGTTCTTTTTTTGCCTGCTGAGTTATATAAAATACTACTAATAAAGAGAGAAATTTAAGATTCTTAAGCTGGTACGGGAGTGAATTTAAGTTTGATATTGTGATGATTTGATAGATGGGATAAATGATTGAAAATTATATTAAATGGAAGTAATAATTATTTTATTTGAAAAAAATATTGTTAATATTTTTTATTTTCATTAACCATTAGTATAATTAGGGGCATTTTGGGTCGGTTTTACATAGTAGTTTTTGACTTATAGTTATTGTTTGGCGTGACATTAAAGGGGTGGCCCAGGTTATGTACACCTCTAATATTATTAGATCCACCCACTATATTTTAAAAATTATTAGATACACACACTTCTATTTTCCTATATTACCCTTAGTTCTAATTTCCCTCAATTTCTTCATTTATATGCACACCCACCACCGCCGTAATCGACGACCCCGGAAACCCACCACCGAAGTCGGCGAGCCACCCTCACGCACGACCCATCGCCGAAAACCACCGTAGATGAAATTTTCTACGACACACTTTGAAATTCAAACTCGATTTGTCGACATTTAGTTAGAGTTTTGATAAATTATTGTCGAAAAATTGTATATATTTTGAACAGATTTTGCCGAAAGTATGACCAATTTTGACAAAATCGCTCGAAAAATTGAGACAATAGACTTTATAAAATATGTGGTCAAATATTCGACAAAATTTTGTCGAAAATTGGTCATCTTTTCGGTAAAATTTGTTTGAAAAATATACACATTTTCGACAAAAATTTGTCGAAATCCTATCTATATTTCGACAAACCAATTCGAATTTCAGTGTATCGGGAAAAAATTCATCTATGGTGATTTTCGGTGGTTGATCGCGCGTGGTGGTGGCTCGTTGACACCGGTAGTGGGTCGTCAACTCCAGTAGTACACAATTGTTTCATTCTCTTTTCTTTTTCTTCTTCTTTTTCTCTTTCTTCTTCTTCTTCTTTTATCTTCTTCTTTTCTTCAATGGTGGGTGTATCAATAATATCCAATATTAATTTAGGATAAGTTAGTTATTTTATAAATATATTAAAAAATATATTATTGAGGTGGGTGGATTTAATAAAAATGGAGTGTGGATAGTCGGGACCTAAAGGGGTTCTGTCAGTAGCAATAGGAATTGGGTGGGCGGGTAGAAGAATCGGGCTTGAAAGTAGACAGAGAGAGAGAGGGAGGAGAGTTTGTTATGCGTACGCGCGGGAGTGGGAAAGGCGTCCACACACACTGGAGGGTGAGTGTTGGTTGGTTGATTTTTATTCTCTCTCTCTTGCTCCATTTCTCTGCTTTTTCTTTTTCTACCACTATTTTCTCTTTCTGTGGAGGAGAGAGAACGCCATTACGCCACCACCTAATTTCCCCTTCTTCTCTCTCTCTCTCTCTTAGTCTTCACCATTTTTACTCCCCGTGACCGTGAATGCTAGAAGAAGACGAAGTAGAAGAAACCTTTTACTAATTTTAGTGTTCCATTACTACTCTCCCTCTCTGTGCGTGTGTGTGTGGAGTTATAGCTGCGACTGTCGGTCACTACCCTTGCCCCTTCCATGCACCTCCAGACCCACGACCAAGGTCTCCTTTTGCTCTTCCTCCTTTTACCCCTTTTATGTTACCTAGATTGCAGGTTGATCACTGCCATTTCTGAATTTTACGATCATCCAACGAGGGTTTTGGGCTTCATCCTATTATGTTTGTTTCATCGTCATAGCCATGGCCATAGCAGTAGCCTTAGCCTCTCTTATTATTTATGATGTCTGCATGATAGCAATAGCTTCTTTCTTAACCATTTCTTATTACTTTACACATTAATGGATCACATGTAACTAATACTGGCATTGACTTTCAACTTCTTCTGAATCCTTTAAGTTTCTTCCTTCTTCCTCTATCTTTATATAGCTTTTGAACTTCCTGAAACAGATGACAACTGCGGAATTATATTCAACAAATGCTTATGATTGAATGTCTCTAATATGTTCTTTTCACTGAGATTGTGATATTCAATAACCAGAAAAACTGATTTTTGCCGTTATTTTTGGTCTTATGAGCCAATTTATTTGATAACATGGTCCAAGTCCAAAGTTGGATTCCCAAATTATACACGTTTCTATCCTTTTTTTTTTTGGTTAATTGAAAAAAGAGACATTTCTATCTTTTGGAGAAAAATAAAGGTCATCTATCTAGAGGATGGTTGTTACATCATATTAATGAAATTTGAGTTTTCAACTGACGACATCTTATATTTTCAGATGCTTTATGGCAAATGGACATGAGTTCAAGAGAACAGATGGACTCGGACCTTATCCAGTGCGTGAAGGTGAACCGGATTGTTCATACTACATTCGAACAGGTCTATGCAGATTTGGGACTACATGCCGATTTAACCACCCTCCCAATAGGAAACTGGTACGGGGTATTGATATTGCTTTGAAAAATTGATGCAAGTTTGAGATTATATGGATATACGCCTAATATCAGTTTGCTTGGTGTTGAGCTAATATTTGCTAATTTAGTCAGTTTGCATCTCTAAAATGCTGAGCTGGGGTCCTTGCCCTGTTTAGCTATGGTAGTGTAATTTGTATACAGAAAAGAGTATTTAGTTGCATGTTAATACCTGATTAACCTGACTTAAAGATCAAGAAACAACAATTGAATTGACTCAATGGAAGTAAATATGCATCTTCAGACTGTCTTTACACTATTCAATTATTTGTTTGTACACCTCATTTTAGTTAATTTTATCAACTTCAACTTTAGGCTATTGCAACAGCAAGAATGAAAGGCGAGTATCCAGAAAGATTAGGACAACCTGAATGTCAGGTAAGCACCTATACTTGATTTATATCTGCTACATTTTATTAGCCATTGTCCAGCCATGTACTACCTAGTTAACGTTTTGGCGATTCCATAGAATTTTATAGTGAAAACTTGTTATGCATTTCTTGTCTAAATTTTTTTATAATAACGAGTTTATTGGTTCTCCAGGTAGGATTTGATCTGCATCTGTATTTGAATTTTCACCTGTATCAGTGTTTTAGGCTTGTTGGCTCTTATGGCTGCATTCTGGCTTGATAAATGAGTCAGAACTTCATCTTATCGTGCAATGTGATGTCTTTCATGCACTATGTGTGTGAAATTCTTGAGTAAATTTTAAAAAATACAGTGGTGACACTACCAGACCATTGAGATGTATGCTTCCCCTTGTTATTTATTTTCTTGAGTGAGGGAATACACATTAAGGTGATGTTCTTTTTGGGGTTCAAGTGACTTAATAATCAGTTTTGAAATCTAGGAGTTTTTCAAATCTAGAGGTTTTTAAAATCTATGTTTGTTTTGGGTTTTTGAGTAGTGTATGATTTAACTTGATTTAAGAGTGAATAATGTTATATTGTTATATTATTTGTTGAGTGTTGTTGTAAATTGTAATGATTAGTTGAGATATATGAGAGAGAAAAACTTTTTTTTATAGGTGTGTAAGTTTTATAGGTTATTTATAGTTATAGGTGTGCAGTAGGTTTTTAAAAACCTAATTTTAAAACCCAAACTAAAATAGGTTTTAAATTTTAAAATCCGAATCCAAGTTTTTAAAACCCAAAAAGAACATACCCTAAAGTATTTGACAGATCATAAAATGTTCATAAAAAACTCTACTGAACCAACATCTCAGGGAAAATCTTGAAGTTCTATCAGATACTAATTTAATTAGAAGGTGGTGAATTATTTTATTTCATGTTCAATTGTGTCACACGGTTATTTCACATTCTAATTTTCTATGCTTGAGTCCGGAGAATTCTGCATGTTTGCGGATATGGATTACTGCCTGTAGTCGCTTCATTTCTAAACATGAAGGGAGTTATCCTTTTCCTTCTATTCAATTTCCTGCTAATACTTTCATTTGAACATTTGAGCTCTTCTCTAGTATTACCTAAAAACGGGGACCTGCAAATTTGGAGCTACATGCAAATTTCATCATCCTAGAGACAAAGCTGGGATTACTGGTAGAGTTGCATTAAATGTTTTGGGCTATCCACTTCGGCCGGTATGCACATTTACCTTCTCTTGGTGATTTTTCCTGGTTTCATTACTTGTAATTCATTTCAAAGTTTGATCAACTTGTGGCACATGTGGAGTTCTGCATGCACTTCTTCACATCATAATGGGCCCTTGTGCAGAATGTTAATATTAGATAATTATTGTGTTTACTTGTGCAGAATGTTAATAGCTGGTAATTGGATGATTTTCATTGCATTAGCTTTCTCATAAATGTTTATGTTACTATCTAAATAAATATTTGATAATTATTCATGATGGTTTGAAAGGCATAAGCTTCATTCTGCTGAATTGGATTATGAGCTATGTGTGGCTTTTGTGGAAAGTGATGGATTGGTCTAGGCATGACAAATTAAGCAATTTGAGTGATATTAAAGTCACTTACCCCCTTGGCTGTTGATTGATGAAGCATCACATAGGGTGCAGGAGTCTAAGCTGGGCACCATGTTGCCATGATAGTACCAACATAAAAGGAATGGCCATATTAACTACTATCTGTCCGTTCTCTTCGGAATGTTTCGCTTATAGGCGAGAGTTACTTGGTGTTTTCATCATCTTATTTGGATTGATGAAAGATTTTTTAGAAAATAAATGTAACTTTTTCATGGTTTGTTGGACTTATGTTTTGATTTAGTTTTATTCTTATGTTATTGTGTGCACAGAATGAGATGGAATGTGCTTATTATATGAGAAATGGACAGTGCAAATTTGGGGGCACTTGTAAATATCACCATCCTCTGCCATCTAATATGATGGTTCCTTTACGTGGTTCTGCTGTATATCCTCCTATTCCTTCTCCAACGACTAGCCAGCTGTCATTTCCTTTATCAAGAGCTTCTTTCATAGCAAGTCCACGGTGGCAGAGCCCGTCAAGTTATACACCATTGGTTATGCCACAGGGAGTGGTATCTGTCCCAGGATGGAACACATACAGTGTAATCTTTCTGATGAATTAATTTTCCTTATGCTCTGTTTTTCTTCAGGTTTCCTGATTTCCCTTCTAATCCTTATTTCTTTACTGAGTGCACACAACTTGCCAAACCCCATACATCACCCATGCACATGGAACAACTGACTGAATGTAAAGAGAAGCACTGAGTGGAAGTATCTATTATTAAAACAGTATACATTTAAATATAGTCTATATACTTGGAGTAAATGGCAGAAAGAAACATAGAGATGTACACTAAAAAATGTCATTTATTTGATAATTGAACTTGAGAGAGATTTATTTTCCTCCCCAACATCTAACAGAGTGACTGAGCGCTAGAACTTGAACATTATTTTCTCAATTGTTCAGTCAGGTATCACTTTGCTTATTGTTTAAGTGATATTGCATTTGAGCATTGTTGGTGCCTCCGAATTTGTTATTTTCTCAAGTGGGAGATTTAATTCCACAATAAATCCTTTTGACTGTGGTTGATAAATTTGCATGTATGGCTCCTTCTGGACTGGAGACCTGTTTTCTTGTCAGACAGAAACAAATTAAAAGAAAAGTTGCCTTTGGTTGTACAATTTTAAAGCATGCAAGAACTTCCAAGTTCATCTAGTTCGAGTGATATAATCTCTGAATATGCTCATGCATAGCTTCTTTTTCAGGGCCAGCTGGGTTCTGTACCGTCTTCTGAAATCCTACCCCCTTCAGCAGGAAACAGCCAGAATGATGGAGCATCACACCAAGGTGACTCTGGGAATGTGGGATCTCAATTTCATTCTGGTTCTGTACCCATGGGGTATTATGCATTTCAGAAAGACAATGTATTTCCCGAGAGACCAGGCCAGCCAGAATGCCAGTTTTATATGAAGACTGGGGACTGCAAATTTGGTGCAGTATGCAAGTTTCATCATCCCAGAGAAAGACTTATCCCTGTTCCTGACTGTGCCTTGAGTCCAATTGGACTTCCTTTAAGGCCGGTAAGCCATGCCATGTCTTTCTCTGATGTCTTTGCATCACATTTCTATATGGTTTTTTCTAGCACAGGTCCTAATTTAAGTAATCAAATAATTGATTGATGGCTTCATAGTTAGGTATTCATTTGTTCTACTCGTTAGGTTCTAGATATTACTATCCAGTTTGATTGTTTAGGATGAACAGAGAAAAAATTTTATTTGATAATTTGGCCTACATCTACTGATAAAGTGACAAAATGACTACAAGAGACTTTCATAACTCTCTTATCATCACAGTTATAATATCACCTATATATAGGTGTAATAGATATGAGAAATACGTTAATGGAAAGAGTCAACATGTATCAATCAAGATTAAATCAAATGTTCTGGTCTGCCAAGCATAGAGCATTTTAGGTGAATTATGATTCTCAACTTTACTAATCAATTCCAGTTTAGCTTCCTTTGGTTATTTTGCTTCTCAGAGTGCTCTTTATCTGTCTTATGAATCTCTGTAAGATTTTATTAGCTGCACCTTGTCAGCATACCAGTTTTATATTTTGGTAGAGGGTGGAAGGAATAGAGAAGTCGTTGACCAAGCACAATACTGATTACAAGATAGTGATAGGACAAAAAATACTGATGCTGTATTGATCATTATAATTGAAGAATAGGAGGATTTGTGTTTTGAATTGTAAACTTCCACTTACCTTATCTCAAGTCAAGGCTCAACTAAGGGTTCTAAAAGAAGGGAATCTAGTATAAATATAAATAACAAAAGTTTAGAGAATACAACTTGAGAGCAGCTGAAAGAACCCTGTAATTTTATTGTTTGGAATAGGTCCAAAGGAAAAAAATGAAGTGAAGTAGAAAGAGACCTGTGCTTCAGTTATTTATTTGGGTGCCAAACCTGTGACTATTTACTGAAATTGATTGACCTGTCCTTTGTCACACATATTTTGGCTTGGTTTGTTGGTTTCAGGGGGAACCTTTATGTGTATTCTACTCACGGTATGGAATCTGCAAGTTTGGTCCAAGCTGCAAATTTGACCACCCAATGAGAGTTTTTGCATACAATACTGCTGCATCATCATCAAATGATTCCCCATCTGTTCGTCGTTATTTGGCATCACCATCAGGAATGGTTGCATTGAATTTATCTCCAGACGGACTTGTTGAAGCAGGCTCCACAAACAACAGACGGCTCTCTTTGTCAGAGGCAAGGCAGAAATCTTCGGGTGACAATAACACTGACTCAGAGTGAAAATATTTCTTCCAAACGCAATAAGTTATTGCATTTTCCAATATTTTGGAAGATAAATAAATAACAGCTTCATGTACATTCATATCCGTGACTGGAGATGTACATAATTCAATTCCAAGTCAATCTGCTCTTCTAAAGATGCAGTTCAGTTTGCTAGATTTACTTGTTTGAACTTTCTGCGTTGTATAAACTTGAAAACATTGTCACTTCCTTAAAAGGCAGATGTTTATGCTTTTTTGAACGCCATCATTCTGATATGTTTTTATCACTTTGACAGTCTTCTGAATATTTCTTCTCTCAGCAAGGATCATCTCTCTCGGCATTGGTCCTCTCGAAAACACTCCAGGATGATTTCTTGCCCAAATGCCTATTGTAATGTGTATGGTTGATTTCTTTCTTGTCTACAATTCATGTTATGTTCAGGAGTTTTCATGGTCATTAATGAGAATTATTTCAAATTCTGGGCACTACTTTTACACCCATTATCAGAATAGAGATTATTGGGAATCTGGAGGGTGCTTAATCATTTACTGTGCTGGTGGTCAAATAATTTGATTGTTCATTTTTCCTAGTAAAATGTGCTATTAGCTGTCTGGCGAGTAATTTTTGCTGTTGGCAACATAAAGGGAACTTTATGACAAGCCAGTTTCTGTTAAACAGTAGGTTCTTTTGTTGCTCTTGATGTAGAGTATTATAATAGGATAAGTGCAGTGCTTCAGAAGCTAGATATCATGAAAATCTCGAGATAACCTTGTTTCTCCTATGTTTCTTCCAATTTAACCTTGCTTTATGAATCATATCTTTTATGGGACAGGATCTGGAACCAGTGTTTCCTTTTAACCTTGAATCAGGTATATTGATTGTACAACATTGTTATAGTTCCAGTTCTGATTTCTTTACAAGAAGACATTTTAGTTTTCACTATAAATATCATGCAATGATTTACAGAATGAGATGTATGTACCTTACCATTATGCAGCAAAAATGTTTTTAAAGATGTGATCAATCTTGTAGGTAAAACCTCAGAATCCTAGATTGATTCCCCCAAAAGAAGCTTACTGTCTAGATTTGCGGTTCAATTATGAAAAAGGTAGAGATCCAGTTTTGCAGAATCAAATTTTAATTGAGCATGCCAATAATTAGGGTATTCTGGTAATCAGTTGTATGGTTCTCTTTAATTTTGGAACTCTTCAAGCACATAATATCTCACGTCTGCAGGGAAGACCATTATGTTGAACTTGGCTTGCATCCACATGCTGAATTTGCCAAGTTTTGGTTACCCGGAAGTGCTATAATCGTTGATAGCTGAGAGATTGTCATACTGATTGTCAAAGGCTTTGTAAGTTGGAAAATGCCGGCATATCCAGAACAAGTTGAAGGAAATCACGTCTTTCACCTATTTTCAGGTATCCTACAAAACCCGGGAAATGACTTCTTGGCCCTTATCAACATTTCAATCATTACTTGATACATTGGGTTTCCGGAGTTCCTTCCATAAGCATTAATGAGAATAGATTATTGACCGCTCATGCATTTTTAGTTGAACATAAGTGGAATCCTCGATGGAAGCTTCTCCTTTTGCTTTCTTACATGTTTGATTTGCCTGAATGTTGCAATTGAGAAGTTAATAAGAAAGAATCAAATTATTTTTGGTAATATAGTTTCATTTGATTGCCTAGCTAGTAGTATATTTGTATGCTCTCTGGCCACAATTCATTTGTGGGTCATCTGTTCTAACCTTTGGTTTAAAACTGTCAACGAGCATGTATCGATTTGGTTTCGAATGTTCAATTTGATGCTATTAATCAGATGATAAAGTGGTTAGGTCAAGAAAACTGGTATCTCATATGTAGAGGGCTAGTAGAATCATATAAATTTGCACCTAATCCATTCCAAATAGATCCTACTTCTCCATCTCGAGAAAAAATCAATTCAGATGCATGAACATTTATACTTGTATGACTTTTTAATCATTGTAGATTAGCAATCTTCTGAAACTAAGAGACATCCTAAAAACATGCGTGAGATGAAGTGTTACTGAACTATCTTTGAATTTAGTAGAACCAGGCCGATAAAAAGATCAAATCATATTTGGATCTTCAAACTGCACACGATGAGATGAAATTTCACTTGCTATATTTTGATAAGATACTCTTGTTTCAGGAAAGATATAAACTCCCATGAAGAGAAATTAAAAATTCCCGACTAGTCAAAGAAAAGAATAATCAGAAGATGATAGCGGCTATGTTCATGGAAAATTATGATGTCAAAATCAGAAGCTTACCACTATTCACAAAATTAAGCATTACAATTTACAATACCAGTGACTGAAGTAAAACACATGTTACTCGTGATGTATGTCTACAAGCCTAGACAAGAAAGTAACCCAAAACGTTCTATTACATGTGCAATTGAACCTAGGTTGATGGAGGCATATCTCTCGAGAAATTCCCCTCGCCTTGAGTCTAGTGAGGTCACCAATCATTTCCACCAGCCTTCTTCACAAGGATATCGTTATACTCAGGTCTTGAGGTCTGCAGAATTTGATTTCGTAAGATGCGAGATAAAAGTTCTGAAGCTAAGAGTACACTAGCAAATGCTTACGTGAACCAAATTTGCACAATCCATACTCAATACCTCATTAAACATACATTTTGCATATTTAGGTCCTGTTTGGTGCTCAGGCTATTGGGTTGTGTTTAACATGGAAGTTTCTGATTGCCATCTCATTACATATGGATTGCCATGTTCGCCATAAAATCTTGTTACTTTTACTAATTTATTATCACAACTATGAAAGCTACTCTAATCGGACTAACCAACAAGTAGGAAATGGACATAGTGATAACATTAGGTGCTCAAGAAGTTTCAAATAGTGTAAGGTGTTGGATGAAGTGGTTGAGTGATGACACAGATGGAGAAACATTCTTAAAAGAATGCCTACGTCGATGAGAGATCCTAATGCTGAAGAACAGAACTGATTAAAAAATGTTTCAATTGAATTAGCAATTACAGGATGATTTTCCAACTATAACGATCTCCCAATAATCTTAAAGCATCTACGATAACCTAGTCACATTTTCAATGTCATATCTAATTTCTTTCTGATTCCCAAGTGATTCAATTAAAGCACCAAGGTAGCATTATTGAAATCAGAAAAGGTGCCTATGCTATGATTGAATAATTATCGGAATCAGGGAGGAAACTAAACATGAAAAGATAAAGGAGAGATGGATAAATCTAACCAGATCTTTGAAGATGACGAAAGCGACGAGGACGAAGAGAACGAAGAGGATCTCGAATTCGGCAAATCGGACGAAGGTGAAAATTGAGTTGACCCACCGAGTCAACCACGATCCTGGTGATGGTTCTCCCTTTCTCCGGCGGGCGCCGTCGAAGCCAATCATCCCCGGAGCACCCGTTCTCTTTGCCATAGGTAGATATTGTCCACAGAGATCACTGATGGTGATTATCTGATCTTGTTCACAGAGAATTGCAGAGGATTCGTTTGAATTTTGTTCCCCAATTCAATTTTCAGTCAGGGAAGACTTTTCGTCGCCCACACCTCCACTTTCTTATACTCCAAATAAAACACTTACGACTATATATATATATATATAAATGAAATGCAACATATGCATCGTTTTTTAAAAGAAAAAAATTACTTGTTCCGTTCACACAAATTATGCTTTTCTTTTTTTGTCAACAAATTTTTATGAGCTCACAATAATACTCTACATTTTTACTTTATATATTTATGTTCTACAAAAATAAAAAATGTGCATTAAACTCGTTCACAATGAATTATGCATAATTTTTATGGACCGAGTAAATATGTTCTTAATAAAATTTAAAAGTGATAAATGGCAAGTAAACTAAGGCCCTGTTTGGGGTGGTTCCAAATTTTTGTTTTTGATTTTGAAAGTTAAATTTGAAAACAAAATGTGTTTGTTTAAAATGGAGCCAAATTTGTTTTTCTTAATTTGAAAACGATTTTTGGCCAAATCTCAAAAGCGATAATAATATTTTTGGTTTTTAGTTTTTGGTTGTAACTTGAACCGATCTGCATGGGCGGGTCTCGGATGGATTTGGACCCGGTCAATATTAGGTGGACCGACCCGTAAATTTATATATTTATTTTAATTATATTAATAATACTTATAATATTAATAATATATTATTTTATCATTTATAATATACTTATAATATTATTTAATAATATATTATTTTCGTAATAATATTATTATTATTATTATTATCATTTAGAATATACTTATAATATTATCATTTATAATAATATTATTATTTTATCAATATATCATTAAAAATAATCATTTATAATATTATTGTAATATTAATAATATATTATTTTATATTATTAATAATATATTATCATTTAATATAATATTAATATTATCGATTAATACTAATAATATTAATACTATTTATTAATATATTATTATTTAATATTAATAATATTAATATATTATTTTAATATTAATAATATAGTACTATCATTTAATATATTATTAATAATATTATAATATTATCATTTATAATATTATTTTAAAATTAATAATACATTATTTTATAAATTATAATATACTTATAATATTATCATTTATAATATTATTTATAATATATTATTATTATTATTATCATTTATAATATTATTATTTTTAAAATAGATTATTTTATCATTTAAAATATACTTATAATATTATTTAATAATATATTATTTTAATAAAATGAATAAAAAATTATTTAATACAAAAGCTGAAACTCAAATCACAACCAAAATTCAAAACTCAAAACTAAATTTCAAAACTTCGAACTAAAACTAGTTTTGATTTTAAAAATTTCAAAATTAAAAACCAAAAATCACCCGAGCAGGGCCTAAAGTTCAAGGAAACAAATTAACCAGGTACTCCCTCCCTCCTATAACAATTTCCACTCTTTGTTGGACACATAAATTAAAAAAAAATTATTTTTTTGGAGCAAATAGTATAAGATAGAGAATAAAGTGTAGGAGTATTTTAGGTGGTTGAATGATTAAAAGAATGTTTGCAAACTAGATTAAGCTTAAAAGTACTTACAAAAATAAAAGCTATAAGGGGACATCTTAAAAATAAGTGTTTTGCCCTCCACTAGAATTTGCAAACACACCCAAAATGTAGTAGAGAGAATAAAGTAGAATAAATGAAGAGTGATATTTTTGTAATTTAAATAATATTGTGAGGGTATTAATATTATGTGATATTTTCATTTTAGGAAGTGCAAATTAATATGGAAAAACTAATAAATAAAATGTGCAAATTATTGTAGGATAAAGGAGTAACAAATTCTTGAATATATTATTTGTCATTATACTTCTTTTAAATGATATACTCATTTCACACTCGTTTCACTAAATAATATTATTTATTTCATTAAATGGTATTACTAAAAATCGATTGCACATCACACAAATGTTACTCTATAAAGTAATATCTCCGTCCCGCAAATGTTTGCACCCTAAAATGAACATATTTTAATTAAAAAAATGTAATGAGTAGAATTTTGTAGGTGTAATTTGGTAAATATTTATGTATAGACAAAGTCCTACGTGAATTAGTTTCATCGTGGCTGATTTTGATAGTGTTAGTTATAGTATAATAATATATTAATTTTGAATGATATTAATTATTGCATTAAAGAATATTAGTTAAAAAGTTAATTATTTTAGTATAAAATATTAATTGTAAATTAATTTTTGTTTTGGGAGAGGTCTTGTATTTTAAGAAAGATTTCAGTAATATGAGTCAAATATAATGCGTCTTACACATGACACAACCAACTCTAAACCCTTGGCTTCAGGTCTGGGTAATGTCACGTAAATTTGGATATAAATTGGAATATTTTGATATTGTTATGTAGAGATGAGATACTCAACCATAGTTTAGTCGTAAGAGAAAATTTGCAGGCGTGAGTTGATTTAATATCACATTTGGTAATAAAAAGAAGTTGTAAAAAATTGACCATTTTGGAAGAACTAACCAAAGTATGACAAAGTTGTAGAATAGTTTTGGCTGGTAGGCCATTTAATAAATTAATGTTTTCTCAAGCGAAATAGTTATATATGAAATAATAAATAAACAACAAAAAAATAGGTTTATTCCTAAGGATTAAAATAGACGGAATGAAGGAGTTAAAGTGCAAAATTGGGAATTTGATTTCCCCGGTAAAAGACATTACTCGTGGAAATAAACGCCGACCAAGATTTACAAGTTGGTGGTGGTGGTGCAGCAGCAGCACGTGACAATAACATCAAAAGTCTTATTAATTTATTTACCCCCAAATCCTCACAATATAAATAACACCCCAAATGAAATTAGTAACACAAATTACAATCATATCCTCTTACTATTGTATATTGTATTGATAAAAGAAAAGCTACGAGATTTTTAGTATTTATTTATTTATTTTCTAATAACACTACAGTGAGTAGTTTCAAAAAAAAAAATAACACTACAGTGAGTCTAGTGTTGTAATTTTAATTGTGGGAGCGAGGCTGGCTACTTCACTCCTCTCTCTCTCACACTCTCTTCCACAATTGTTTTTCCATCTTCTTCTTCTTCCCCACGGAAAAGGAAAAGGGGAAAAAAATAGAAAACCCAGAAAAAGAGAATAGTGTGAAAACAGAATCCATTTCCAAAGTCATAGCAATTAGCAAATAGCAACCCCTTTGTTTGTTGGTTTATTGAATGCAATGAATCCCCACCCTTCCTCACTCAATTCTATATAGACATTCAAACCAAAACTACTTTATTTATTAGAGAGGGATACACGCACCTAATTCTAATTATCACTCAAGACCCACCTCCATCTCCACCTCCAAAATATTCTTTAATTTCTTCTCAAAAACATCCAGGAAAACAATAAGAGATGCCTACAATTGGTGGTGGGATTTTTTGGTGTGTGTTCGTTTTTCTCTTCACCTGTAGCCTCCTCCATGAATTTCGATTATCTATGGTGAGTTTCTTTCACACCCCTCTTTCTGTATAGTTGGATTGGATTAGATCCCGTAAATATTCTTGTTAAAAACACA
The DNA here is from genome assembly GCA_030762865.1 of Paraleonurus japonicus. NCBI lineage: Eukaryota > Viridiplantae > Streptophyta > Magnoliopsida > Lamiales > Lamiaceae > Paraleonurus > Paraleonurus japonicus. Next base: position 87,711 of record CM061060.1, on the reverse strand, counting down.
AAAAGGTTGGGTCACTAAAAATGGTTTCTTGATCTTGCAGGTAGATGGATTGGCGGCGCAGGAGGCATTGGGGCCAGGTAGGGCGGATATGGTGCCGTTAGTGGAGGCGGGGAAGATGGAGATGATGGTGATGGTGAACGAAAGCAGGAGAAAGCTAGGAAGTTTCCAGATTTGTTCAATGTGCACTTGCTGTGGAGGTGCAAGTAGAAGCTACTGTTTGCCAACTCCTTGTTGCTATGCAATCAATTGCAACATCCCAAACAGGCCCTTCGGATTCTGTTCTTTCACCCCCAAGACTTGCAATTGCTTTGGATGCCATATCTAAACCTTTTTTTTTTTTGTTGTTGAATTTTTATTGGGAGTATGCAAGGCTTTTTGCTAGTAGTTAATACTTATAGTAGTATTTGTTTATAATTGTTTTAGGGGCAGCCAAGGGAAAGTATTTTTGGTACTAGTGAGAAAGGGATTTGTGCCCTTTCAAAGCTATATCATCACTTCACTGACTCTCCCTCTCCCTCTCCCTCTCCCTCTGTTGATGCCAAGAATGATTAGAAAGCTTTTGTTTTTCAAAGCGTTAGCTATATCAAATGGTTGATGTTGTAATATGAAGATTTAATGAAGTAATTTAGATATGAGTTTGTTGTTGTGGGAGGATGCATGAAGATGTGTTAATCTTTGTTTGTTGAAGGTTGGTGTGGACTTTTTGTTTTGTGATGGTTTGCAGTATGATAGTGTAACACCTACTACTATTAACCTGGCCTTAGGTAGCATTGTAAAAGAAGCGGTAGCAACTGAGGAGTAACATCTTGTAGAATGCATACATACTGCTGCCTGCTTTGAGGAGAGGGTGAATTCATTCCTCACAGTATCTATCCTGGGTTATTATTGGAAAAGTAGGTGATCCATGGCCATGGGTTGGACTGAGCTATGCATATCTAGCAGCAGTAGTTGGGAGTTGGAAAACAATGGTGGACCATGACAGCAGACTTGTGCAGCTGTATTATTGCTGCAGATTGGGAGTTATTACAGCGTCAATAATGGAGGATGATGGACTGTTTGCTGCCCCCTTCCCTTCTTTTATCAAAGAAAAGGAGAAACGAAACAATTATATAAGTGGGCAGTAGAGAGGAGGAGTTGTTAGCAATAATTGTGTTATTAAATAGGGTGTGGGAGGGTGCCACTGCCTGTGTATAGGGATAGGGAGGGGACCCCAACATGATCTACCAATTGGTTGCAATATAATTAATTAATCTTAGGATTAAGACGTTTCACTAGGCCAAAAACTATAGCCGGTTGAAATGCAATAGCGACGAGCATTGTGCTGCCAATGTCCAATTGTGTATCGCCAGGTTGTGCTGCCAATGTCCGATGTGACACAAGACAACAACATGAATTCCACACTCCAAACAATTAATGCGTTTAAACATGTTACTACCACTTTCTTCTCTGCTTAGCCTTTGAAAGAAATCCTACCTTCCTTGTAATGCAAATGCACAACACATATTTGTGGTTCCCTCTCCAATTCCAAACAAGATTTAGATATAACTCAACTCTGCTCATTCATTTGAATAACCATCCTTGTTTTTGACTCACAAAAATGAACTTACATACGCATAACATATTTTAATTAACCAACACCCCCATTGCCTCAATGGATTTACATGACTACTTTTATTTTTCATAAACTAAGAAAGAAACAAAGAATCCCAAATCGTTTGATTTCTAGTCCAAAAGAAAACCTCATCACACTCTGTTGCATCGAAAGTAACAAACTCCGAATCCTCTCCTTAGGCAGGCAGGCAGGCAGGCAGAATAAAAGATGAACATTACACACACAGTCACATACAGTATTGCTTAAGATAACTGGGATTCGGAAATGGTGGTTGCAGCTGGTTGTCTGGTGACAGCAGTTATGATATCAGTATATGCCACTACACCAACCAAAGTGTCATCGTTTTCTTCCTCAGTAACCCACACATGGCTTGCTCGGTGCGACAACATCTGCGCCATCACAGCAGCCAGTGAACTCCTACTTTTACATGTCAGTGGGGCACTTCTACCTCGATACATGCTCCTAGACCCCCAGACTTGTGCTACTCAATGTTTTCACCCTACCTAAATTTGGCTCTCCACCAGCATCAGTACTGGCAATATCATGTAGTGATCTTGAGTTATGATTATCTTCGACCCCCATTATGAACTGCCCAGCTGATAAGTTAGCCAGGGCCCCCGCAGCGGCTAAATAATCACACTTCCATAGCTTGGTTGAAGATATTTCACCCATCATCTTATGCTGGTCTTCTTCTTCTTCTACAACGGCCACTGCACAGGGATCACGAGGAAGCTTTTGGTGGCTTCAATGGCAGGAGAGGATGAGTCGATGCAATGATAGTTAGGATTCACAGCTCCTAGGGAGGCTATGGAAGAAAGAGGTATAGGGGCCAAGGCACCCAGGCAACCAATCAGGAAACGCAGGACATCTTCTCTTGATAGACAGCAAAATTTGTTCTGAATGGAAGATGACGATGAAGGCCTGTTAGCTAACGCTAATGTGTTTGTGCTACTGCCTCCCGATGGGTCTGTATTTTTGAGCCATTTGCCGTTGTACAGAATGGAAAACCGCTTGCTCATTCCTCTCCACACTAAACTCTTAGGCACCAGCAGACGCTTCACACCTTGTTTCATCATCTCCAGAGCATCTATTAATCTTGTACAACAATCAAATATCAGTACCACAAATCCCTGCTGTGAGAATTTTGACGCTAAATTGCTAATGAGTATCCAACTCTACTTATTTCAAAGGTAATCTATAAATGCACAAAGTAAATCAGATATCATACTGGTTTTGCTTAGGGACAATACCAACAGTATTTTGGCACATTCTTACTTTTGACATACACACACACACACACATATATATATATATATAATGGATTACGATTACATGATATAAATATGATTTCACACATGTGCACTCTTTCGACAAAAGAAAGCTATGGGGAGTTAAAACATGAAACATAAAAAAGTTCCAGATTCAGAGTTCAAGGCAGCAAAGAATGATGGGAGGGAAGATCAGCTTACCAAGAGAAAGTTCATTCCTTTAATCATGAGGATTTCTAACACTCTTTCTACTGAGAAGTAGTGTGGGAATGGCCCATAATTTTTCTACAGAATCAGTAATAAGTAGAATGTTTTTCTCCATTTTAACAGTTAGATTGATAGTTTTTGTAAAGCAAATGATGGTCAAGTAGAAAGAAGCAAAGGGGGTACTGACCTCGTACCAGGGTCAACGACCTTAAGGGCGGAATTATCGGGAAGAAGCACCTCGGAAACAGGGGTGTTGATGGCTTTATCCTGATCAGGATGTGTGGCCAAGAAAGCCACCACATCGAATGAATTGAGGATACCCACAAACCTCTCTTGTCTGGTCTCTGCATTCTCCATCACACTCTTGTGCGATCTCTTCCTCCACACCGGAATCCCTCCTTCCGTCGATTCTCCGATAGCCCGAATCGCCGCACCCACCGTCTCTGTCTCCGCAAACTCCGATAGCTCCGGCTTCCCCACCGTCAGATCACCCACTACATGGTACAGAAACACCGAGGCCATAGATTACTCTACTTTACTTACTACTCTGAGAGAGAGGAAGATGAGTAAAAGGTGAAAGGGAGCAATGGGGAGTGATGTGCGCTGCTTTTAACCAGTTAGAAGAAGGATGGGGTGACATAGTTTAATTCCACTAGTAATGTTATGAGAAAGGCGTTGAAGGTGGCAGCAGCAAGGCCCATGAAATCAAATCAAATAGGGTCTGGGTTGATCGATCAGAGAGCAGATCAGGAAATTCGGGATCGGAGGAAGGTGTTTGAATAAATGAATGATTGAAGAAATGAACTGAGTGAGGTCTTTTTTAAAATCAAAAGAGGAAGGGGTAGCTAGTCTCCGATTGGATCAGTGGCGGCGCCAATTATTGTTGTTCGTCCACATGCTTCCTCCCTCACTTGTCCTAATCCTTATCATCATCAGCATCACAATAATCTAATCTCTCAAATTTGTTAATCGTCTACTTCTGATTTTTTTTTTTTTGGCATAAATAATGTATAATAATAGATATAGTTGGGTGAGTAAATAAAAATAAGAAACTTAAATAAAAGTGAGATAAATAAATAATAATAATAAAATATGATATAATAAGTTTAGAAGGTATTTGTCAAAACTAAATAAAAAAATTACAGTAAGATGGACTAAAATAAAAATTTATATGGAAGGGTGTTCCACAAGAATTGGCGAAAGACAAATTTAGGCTAGTAACTAAAATATGATTCAACAAGTAGTGTATGCGTGTGGTAATGGAAGGACTTACGACATCAGCAATGAGACACGAGTGAGACAGTAGTGTAGTGTAGTGGTTTAATTTAAGAGAATATATTTTTAGGAATTGTCTATGCACAGTGTCATGTATACATAAAATAAGAGATTAGATAATTGAGTTGAAAAGATAATCACATTAATACAAATAAATATATATTATAAGGTATTAAAATTAAAAAATATTTTTATTTATAAGTGTTAAATAATTATGAGACGGATGAATAAAATAATTGCGTATTTGACATGGGTGGAGTATAAAAAAGAACCAGATGAAAAAGTTGTTTAAATCCACTCATACTGTGGTCTCCTCTCCTATGCTATTATATTCTCTTTAAAGACCTACCTTTTGTTTTCTCCACTCGCACGGCAGCAGCACTTGCTTTCTCAGCTTAGTGCCATACTCTTCCTCCTCCTCCTCCTCCATGACACAACTGATGCAAAGAATTGAGGCGGGTTGTTTTTCTTGTTTATAGTAGTAGTGTCTCTCCGTTGTGGCTTCTCTAACCCTAACCCTAACCCTAACCCAATCAGTAATAGTAACAGTAACAGCGACAGTCCTCTGGACCCAAGAGACAAAACTGCGGTTTCGGAGCTTATATCATCGGATTTCCCTTCCTCTTCCTCTTCCCACAGCTGGTATGTCACCTCCAACCGGACCGGCCGTCTCACCTCCCTCAACCTCACTGCACTCAACTTATCCGGTGAGCTTCACCCCTCCCTCTGTAACCTCTCTTCTCTCGAAACCCTCATCTTATCCCGCAATGCTTTCCGCGGGTCGCTTCCCTTTGCTTCAGTCTTTTGCGAAATCTTACTGTTTTGGATCTTAGCTACAACGCCTTTTCTGGTCCAATCCCTCCAACACTTGCTCTCCTCAATCGCTTAACTCGCCTTGACCTTAGCCACAATTTATTCACCCGCCAGATCCCCATTTGGATTGGCAATTTCTCCCTCACTCTTCAAAAACTCAATCTCGCTTCCAATAATTTCCATGGTCACATCCCCCAACCTTGTATAGCCTAATGTCTTTGTTCCACCTTGATTTATCCCGCAATCATTTAACAGGCTCCGTCCCTGATTTTCACCAATCTTTACTCTATCTTAACCTGGAGTCCAATCTCTTATCCGGTACATTGCCCTGTTTCCCTCAATCTCTGTGTGTGCTCAATCTAGCAAATAACTCCTTCGTCGGAGGAATACCAGCTTGCATTTCTAGTTGTCGTCGCCTCACGCACCTAAATCTGTCCTTCAACCAACTGCATTATGGAATTTCACCAAGATTAGTTTTTTCAGACAAGCTGCTTCTTCTGGATTTGAGTTTCAACTATTTATCTGGTAATCTTCCTACCTATATTGCGGGGCCACCCGAGAAGTCTAGCCTTTTACTGTTTGATGCATCCAACAACCAGTTGACGGGTGATATTCCTTCATCTATTACAGAGCTGAAAAACTTGAAGGCTTTGCTTCTGTCCCACAATGTTCTGACTGGTGAAATACCAGACAGGATTGGAAACCTGACGTATCTTCAAGTGATTGATCTGTCGCACAACGCCCTGTCAGGGTCGATTCCGTTGAACATAGTGGGGTGTTTTCAATTGGTGGCGTTGAAGCTGAACCACAACAACATTTCAGGTGAAATCCCTCCGGAGCTTGATGCATTGGATAGTTTGAAGATACTGGGTCTGAGCAACAACCCAATATCCGGGGAGATCCCTCTCACCTTGGCCGGATGCAAGTCGTTGGAGGTTGTGGATTTGAGCTACAATAATCTTTCAGGTTCTTTAAATGAAGCCGTCTCCAAATGGTCTAAGCTCAGGTTTCTGTCACTTTCTAATAACATGTTGAACGGATCTTTACCCAGCTGGTTATTCACCTTTAAAGCCATTCAATCCATCCATCTTTCTGGGAACAACTTCTCTGGCTACATACCAGACTTCAACACTAGTACTAGTCTGAGTTTTAATCACCATGACGATGATTTCACCCATCCATCATCATCCGCTTCCTTCACTAATCTGGATTTGCGACTTTCCGCACTGGTTTCTGATAAAGCCGAATTGATCTTCAAGTATGATGTTTTAACTACAACTGGGATTGACATCTCTGATAATTTACTCAGTGGAGTAATTCCAGCTGGACTTTTGGATTGCAAGGCCTCCAGTATTTGAATTTATCGTATAATTGTCTTGATGGTCAGATCCCGGTAGGCCTGGGAAGGATGTGGAGTTTGAAGGTGTTGGATTTGTCGCATAATTCGTTTTCAGGTTCCATTCAAGATAACATATCCACCCTTGAAAACTTGCTACTCCTGAATATGTCGTATAATAGTCTTACTGGGATCGTCCCCACGAGTGAAGGGTATGGGAGATTTCCGGGAGCATTTGCTGGAAATCCAGGCTTGTGTTTGGAGTTGAAGAACAAAGATGGGTGCGGTGTTGGTGATATGTTGGCACGGACTAGGAGAGATGATGATGAGCATGGTTTGATTTCAATTTGGGTCTTCTGTGTAACCACTTTGTTTAGTTTTTATGCAGGCGTTGTTGGTCTCTGTTGTTATGCTCAATCCAGAAACTATATTTTGCAGACAAAAAACTAATTAAGATGTAGCATATTTACACAATTGAGAGTTCTGTGTATCTATGGGGTTTATTTATTTATTTATTTTAAGTCGAGAGTATTACTTGTGTTAGTTGATGCAATTTATCTCATCTCATCTGTTAGTATAAATTATAATGGCAAAACTATGAATGAGGGAGAATCAGAAGCTAATCCTCATTCAATTCAAATAAAGATTAGGTAGAATCTGATTCACATCGTGCAAGGCATGAGATTCCATCATGCACACTTTATTGCACGAATCAAATGGACAAGCAATCTTCTTTCATTGGCTTGACTGAAACTAAACTTCAAATTTCTAATAAGTCAGTAGCAAATAAACAACCTTCTTGGAGAAGGAAACTTCATTATTCACTCTACTTCATTTATCATCAGAAAGAATCTACACTAACAACTCATTTTGAAGCAAGAGAATCAAATTATAAAAAGGAAAAAAGTCCTGCCATCATTTTTCTACTACAAAAATTTCTCACTTAACAAAACTCTCTCAACATCAAAACATAGCCTTGTCCCAGCTAATACCTTATCGGTCCATCCAAGCTCCCAGATGCAAACTGAAGGAGTAAGTCACGTATAAAGAGGTTTAGTGGAAGGGAAAAAAGTTGAAATTAGAGGTCCCCAAGTGTAATATATCAGCTTTGGGGGTGGGGGGAATGGAAGTACATGAAAACATCAACTAATTTCTTGCTTAAAATTTTGACATGGCATTCATCCAACATCAAAAGATTAATGAGCAAGCTTGTTCCAGTGGAACAGAAGATTACACAGGCAAATTAAAACCCCCAACATCAGGAAAAATTCATTTTGCAACTCTTGGGTTTGAAACTATGATATAGCGTTCATGTTCTTTGTTTCACAAATTATGGTTCTGTCATTAGGTTCTGGATCCGTTATGAAAGTCGTAAACTTCTAAAATGAAGTCCAAAAAAACAAAAATCAAGAAAAGAAAACTTATATGAATAATCAAATATGGTAACTCGCCTTAGTTTCCAACCAAAAAGGGCAAATTGAATAATACCTGTTGTCTAAATAGATTTTCTTTGATCTTGCAAAAGAAAATAAAAACAAGACAAAACTGAAGTTACCTGTTGAACAATTGGATTTGTCGGCGAGGAGAATTCATGGGTCATTCCGTGCCAAACAACTTTTCCTTCATACAAGAACAACAGCCTATATATGGTATTAGTATTAGGATTAGACACAGTAGCAGCTGTAAGAGAAAATTAAAGTCAAAAGACTAAATGCTACTTTTCAAAACAAAAAACCAATCACTACCTATCAACAGCTCTTCTGATCGTGCTATGTTGATGCGTGACAACAACATAGGATGCAATCTTCCCGGTGTTCCCAAGTGCATCCTCACCTTTCAGATGAACTGAGCGAATGAGATCTTCAACAACAGTGGACGCAATTGGATCCAGACCAGCTGTGGGCTCATCATATAGGAGCACCTGCTCAAATACACATAACATCATTCGAGATATAAATAGTAGATGAATCTACATGCAAGATTCTACTTGAATCTTGTGGTGTATTTGAGCCATCACCACCAACACCCCCATCCCACCCACCAAAAAATAGAAGTATCTAATGTAGTCCCATGCATTCTATGAGAAGGATCGTTCCAATTAATCCTAAACTGAATTCAAAATTGAAATTTCAATAGCAATTGTTAAAGGTCTCAGAAGGATTGTCAACCAGAGGTCCAGCACTTCATGGGCTGAGCACAGTCCATTCCAGTGTTTGCTCTTAGAAGGAAGATAATAATTGAACTTGCTTTATATCTTTCTTAAAAAAATTAATGAATATGCTGAAATCGTGTTATTCGGTTGCTGCTGGACCCAAGCACAACCTGATCGACCAGAGCAGGCCTCAACATATAATGAAATTGTGCTAAATGGTTGCTGCTCGACCCTAGCACAACCTGCCCAACCAGTGGAAGCCTCGGCGCTTTATGGAATCATGACTAAGTTGCTGCTCAACTCGAGCATGACCTGCTCAATTCGAACAGATCTCAATTTCAGCAACTCTTCTTTTTAAATCTAGGAAACGTGCCAGAAGGATTCAATGGGAATAAATGCCCCATTATCTATTTTTGACGAAAGCAGATACTTTTCCAAGTCCCTAACCTCCCCCAAACTTGAAGGTTTTTCCATTTGTAGAGAAAGATTTTGATGCTTTTGACAAAATAGTTGAAGCTAGAAGAGTACAAGTGCATATCTAGGTGGTTTATTTCCTTAATTTAAAATTTTACTTAGGCTCCATTTGGTTTGAGTCATTTGAAATCAAAGGATTTGAGAATGATACACCATACATTTACAAATCAAAATGGAGAAAAAATAAATGAATGGATTTGGTTCACACAAATATTACTTATAAGTGGGAGAATTTCAAATACCCAACAAAACATAATCATTTGAAAGCTTCTCACTTCTCCCAATTGTACTTAATATTTGAGTGCATCAAATCCATTTATTTAGCTTTTCTCCATTTTAATTTGTGTGAATGCATGATATATTATCCTCAAATTCCTTGATTTCAAATCCACCACATCCAAATAAAGTCTTAGTTTATTTAGTCATTATGGCTAAATTCTACATTTCCCCCATGAGTTTGGCCTGTCAAACTATGGGCTAATTCTCTAGTTTTATGGGTGTTTTGAATCATGTAAGAAATTGATTAATGGATTAATTTTGGCTTTCCTATAGGCCCCATCATTCAACATTAAACTCTTGGAATTATTGCTTAGACAAGAACTAGGAGATTAGCGAAGGGACATGAGAGTTTGAATTCAAGTACCTAATGATGTCATACCTTGATTGGGACCACATTAGTGGTAAAAGTACCTAGAAAGAGAACAAAAACACACTCCCTAACAATCTAAGGGTCTTTTGGGAGTCAATTATTTCATAATGTCTTGCTTGACACTTAAGCCCCAGAAAGGACAAGTCTACATATTATAAGGGATTGCTCTTGACACTCAAGGAGGAAACAATCTTAGGAAGCCAAGTTAATGCAATTGTCAAATAAATACCTAAAGCACGCTTTCTCATCCTTGAAAACTTTCAAAACATTTAGATGTTAGTCATATTACTTAGTTTAACTTTCAATTCTCAAACACCTCACAAATATGGTTCGTAACTATAATAGTATGCCAACACATAATACGAGTGGAGCACTGCACCCCTAGGCCCTTTGGGTACAAGCTGACCTAATTGCTACGACTACTTGCGAGTGAGTCAACCATATTAAAAGGAAAATCTCAATCATTGACCAAGAGTCTCAGATGTTTATACTTGGATAAATGCCCGTGAAACCAAGTCATGTTACATATATATTAATGACCCTAAAAACATGATCTAAGTTTTAAGGAAATAAATCAATTGAGATACATTATTGTACAGAAAAACAACACCAGAATTTTCTTGAGGTTAAGATTAAAATGACCAGGAAGTTGAACCAAACACTTCCATACCTCGGGCTCTATTGCATCTTTCGTTGTATCAAAAATGATGGAACGAGCCAGAGCAACTCTCTTTTTCATCCCTCCCGACAATTCAGAAGGCAAACGGTCCTCCACTCCCTGTAAAAACATTCAATTTAAACTTGCATCCTATTCCTTCACAAATGAATAAGCCCTTTCACTATATGGTATACCAAAATTTCAAGTAAATTTTTTTCAAAGGATAGTTCTACTTAATAGATATTGTCAAACTGATGTTTGCTACAAAGAGTATAGTGCAGCATTTTGTACAATCCACCTACACAAGTATTTAGGTGGAAAAATATGAATAAAAGACTTGCCCTTTAATACTGGAGTTATTTGAACTTCAATAACTAGATCAGTAGCATTTAATCCTATGCAGTAAAGTACCAAAAAGAGTCCTAATCATTAGTGATACAATATAAATGCTTCTAAAATAGTATGGACTTTTCAGACAAAGACATAATTATCATGGGTTTCAAAGGCATTGCAAATTTAGTTGAGTTCTAGACAGCTCACTGGAGGCAGCCATGGTAAAGGTCATTAACTGCACACCTTCAATCCAACAGCAGCTAGTGTATCTGTGACAAGCTCGACAATTTTATCCTCAGGCATAGTGGAATTTTCATATCTGTAATAGCAAATAAGGGAATAAAAAAATTAATAACACCATAATTTCTTTTTTCTTTTTGGAAGTCTAGCAGAAGGCTTATTAAGAAACTCTGAGTGTCTTACAACAAGAACCCCACGTTTTCACGAACAGTGAGAGAATCAAAAGTGCAGCACTCTGAAAAACCTGTTACATAAAGAAAGAGATTAAAGAAACTATCTAGAACCACTGCAACACTATAGGTGCAAAATATAATCTCACCAAGCCAATTCTTAGACCAGAAATTTCATCATCACTTATCAACCCATGTCGCCTTCTACCGCGAATTAATACCTCGCCCTAATAGTTCAAAATAATAGATAAGAGATCACAAGAAGAAATTAAGATCAACCATGATGGCTGGATCACATTCTTGAAAATTCAGTAAATACAGCATAATCCTCACCCAAACCCACCCAAAAAAAAAAAAAAAAGAGAAAATAGGAGAAAAAAAAATGTTGAAAGATTACCTTGTCTGGAGCAAGAAGCCCAGCCATAATCTTCAAGATGGTTGACTTGCCTGTCCCAGATGGTCCAATAATTCCAACAGCCTCTCCATGCCTAATCTACAGAAGGAATAACCTTTTGGTCAATTTAAAGATATTTTGACAAAGCTGACAGAGAAAGAAGAAAATGATAAAGTGCACTACGACAAGTTGACGCTATGAGAACAGCAAGTTATATGCGAGATCCTTGAAAACTTTCAAAACATTTAGATGTTAGTCATATTACTTAGTTTAACTTTCAATTTTCAAACACCTCACAAATATGGTTCGTCACTAGAATAGCATGCCAACACATACTACGAGTGGAGCACTGCACTCCTAGGTCCTTTGGGTAAAGAAAAACAAATAAGATGAGCCATTCAGTCGTTGAATGTCTTAACTATCTTCCCTTTAAAAGTTATATTACTCTTTATCTCCTAGAATTTTATGGATAAAATCTGTTGTTTATCAGTCTCAAATAAAGAAGCTGTTAATGCCTAACAAAAAACAATTGAGAAAATAACAAGGTAAAGAATTAAAGTCTAGCCGACTGGCGAGGGACATAAAGAGAACACATGTAACAAGAGGTCCAAATCATCAATTCTAGTAACATTATGCAACACATGGCTAGCATATTTCAAGTAATGCAGAAAGTTGTTGTTTTTATATTAAATGGGGAAGGGTTTGGAAGAAGGATTAGAGTCCAGTGTCCTCTTGATATGCTCATAAACTTCTTAATGCAGGTGATTGTCTATCATGGACCGTACTCCTTGTGGTAGATGGATATTAGAACTGCTGATAATAAGATCTTAAAAAGAGGAATTCTAGAAGAAAAGAAAAGGAGACCGTACAGCACTATTAAACATGACTAGGGTATCCTATTTACTCTTTCAGACACCATAATCTATTGTTTCCTACAAATCATGATGGTAAAATTACTATCTTCTAGTGCAAGAGAGTTGCAAGATGTTATGGTCTATCACTTTGGAAAACCTGAATTGAAAATAACAAGAAATATATTGGATTATATATATATATACACACACACACACATACATACATACAAGAGAGTTGTATGCAGAACTAATAAAATCACCTTGAAGCTGACGCCTCTTAAAATGTGTTTTTCTCCAAAAGATTTGTAGACATCTCGGCACTCAATGAGCACATCTGACTCATCCTCTTGCACCTTCTCGACACCCAAGTTATCCATCTTATGAGAATCCTGTGAAAAATGAAAATAATACATGATATAGATGTTAACAAAAGAAACGGAGAAAAGAAAAAGAAAAGAAGATTCACAATAAAATTAGACGGTCTGAAATCCTGAGGTGGCGCCACACAAGCACAATCAACTCTTCTTATATTTCTTGCTGTATTTTCATCATCAACAGACGAAACCGACAAGAACGTTGGAAAAGGTTGCAAGAAATTGGAGCCACTACTACTGCTCAGAACGTTGCGACCGTCGCATGCATTAAGAGGAGGGGTGTAGGAAATAATCGCCGGAGAAACCATCCCTTATTTCTTTTTATTGCCGTACTAGTCGGCGATTAATAATTACTATGAATTATGAGGGAAAACCAACATCAATTGAATTATGGCTGACTTCAATTTCAGTTGGGAAATTGGGGATCCGGTGCATTGAAATTGAAATCGTATTCTTTTTTCTTTTGGGTGGGGGTGTTAAAAGCCACGCGCTCTACCAGCTGAGCTAAGACGGATTGACAAATCGTATATTTACAGCTGTAGATATAAAGAGACCACTTATGATATATATTGTCCTACAAAGTGCTATCGAAATCTAAAAATAAATGTTACTCTAGAAATTTTCATAGGATATTGCACACATTTTAAATAAAAAGAATAATAGTAATCTTTTTTCGAAGCAAAAGAGTAATAATTTTAAGGAGTAATTTTGTAAATTTTATTTATAAAGTAAAAAACAAAAAAATATTGAGTTGTTTGTATGTGTGAGTCAAAAGTAATGACATTTTATGTAAATTAGTGAAAATTGTGAGGGTGAAGTTTATAAAAGGTTTTCCATTTTAAGGGTGTGAAATTTATAGGGAGACGGACGAAAAAAAAAAATGTGAAATGTTTTATGAGACGGAGGGAGTACAATTTTGTATTTTCATATCCAAAATAGCAAAAAACAACTATATCTCTCAAATTAATGTTTTAAACATCTCTTGTTTACACCTTATAACACTCAATTTTCCACTATAATTAGATTTCTCACACTCAATTACTCACTTCAACAAAATTGAAAAAAACTCATACACCCTACACTTTACATCTTTTAATATCAATAACAATACTTTTACTAAAATTTGTGTCATTTTATTTTGAGCAATATAAATCATAAAGGATGGAGTATTAGATTCACGATTCTCATCCAAATCTGAGGATCACCTAGCAAATCCATAAATAATAATAAATTAATGAACACGTGAATAATTAGATATGATCATTCTATTAAATATTAAATAAATATATTATTTTAATTGAACGTAGTATGTAATTTTTTTATTTTGTTTTTATATCAGTAAAAAAATCATCCTTTTTTTTTTTTTTTTGTTGTTGTTGTGATTAGCTTACTTAGAATTCAAGATTAATAAGTCAAAGATAGCTTTGATTGAAGATGGTCACCCTTTGATAGAGAATAAGAAATAACCAAGATGAAAGATAGAGAATCTCTATATTACTAATAGGGAGTTTGTTTTTGTTTAGGTGTCGTCATGAGGTTAATTTGAATGAGGTGTCACATTTTTATTAAATGCATATATATATTAATAATCTATGTATCATTTTCCTATTGATTTATAATTAATATATGATATCTATGTGTCATTTTAATATAAGAATTAATTAAAAAATATATTTATAAGGAGGTTTGAACCTTAGACCTCTTGCACAATATGTATATTTTTTAATAAATAAGCTAATATATAAATCTTTAAATATTTTAAATATCTATTTTATATCTAGAAAGTGTTATCATATGACAATTTTTAAACATAAAATTATATTTAACTTAAGCCTAGAAATGTATGTAAGAAAAATTGTGGTTGTATCAACTTTTATTAAAAAAAAAAAAAAAAAAAAATTTAATATAATCATATATGATATTTATTATAAATATACGATATATATATATATATATATATATATATATATATATATATATATTATTCGGAGTAATATTTATGCATCAATTATATAAAATAAATTCTATTAATCGTTTCCTTTTTTATTAATTGTAAAATAAATTTGAAACAAATCTTATAGTAAATTCTTTCACATAATTATAATAATTCTAATCCCTAGCATGAATTGTCATACAATTAATATTACCATTCTTTAAATTTAATATTATAATTACAATTTTTTTATACATATACATTATTTTAATATACATATTATTATGTAAAAATATTATATATAATATAATATATTATATTGTAAAGGTTAATTAACGAAAATACCGCGTAAATACACGGGAGCTCATCTAGTAACACCAATATAATATTTGAGTGGTTCGATTATGAAAAGATCTACATTCACAATGAGAGCATCGATTCACTATTATTCAATGTATCAAGCCTTTACAAAGTGTTTCTTTCAATAGTTATAACATGAAAACCTCATACACTCTCAGAAACTCATGAAAAATGGCCAAGAGAAAAACTGAATTTTTCTGAACTTTTAAGACTTATATCTTGAGCCTTAGATGACTAGAGAGAACATTTTTTTTTGCTATGATGTGAAGCCTGCTGACTCAGCTTTCCGACGTATAAAGATCACACCAGAAAATCCTAAGGCTCCATTTGAATAGAGTAGATTTGAAATCAAGGGATTTGAAGATAATATAATATGCATTCACATAAACTAAAATAGAGAAAAACTAAATGAATGGATTTGATTCACTATTAAACACAAGTGGGAGAAGTGAGAGGATTACAAGTGGGAGAAGTGAGAAGATTTCAAATGACTAGGTTTTGTTGGGTATTTGAAATCCTCCTACCTATAAGTAACATTTGTGTGAACCAAATCCATTCATTTAGTTTTTTTCTATTTTGATTTGTAAATGTATGGTGTATTGATTTCAAATGATTCCATCCAAATTGAGCATAAAACTAGGGGTTATTTATTTTAACTAATTTTTAACTAACTAACTAACTGAATTTCTCATTGAGCTTCGAAACCATGCTTCCAGCAACAAAGTGATCTTAATCACTTTATCAAGGCATTGATCTCAATTATTTTGATCATAACAATTCTCCACATTAGCTCACAAACAATAAGGTTATGTTTGGTTAAGGATGGGGCCAATCGGTGGATGACCCATCTCCAATCCCATTTTATTTTGTATTGATCTCATCCAAAACTCTATCCAAATACTCATCCAACCCTATAATACATCTACACATCTATTTTTACATATCTCAATACAATCATATGAACTTTATCTTTCACATTAAATATATTATATTATATTTAATTCTCTCTCTCTCTTTCTCACTTTATACTATACATTATTAAATTAAATTAATAAGTATTATAATTTTAAATTAAATTATATATATACATGTAACATTTAATACAAATATAAAAAAATATATTAACATTAATATGTAATATTATATATATATATATATATATATATTATTTATAATATACTTATCATCATCAATCATAACCTCACTAACTAACAATAATATAATATTATATCATCTTCTATCACAATCATTCAATCATTATATCAATCTACTAATAATAATAAAATAATATAACATCAACTTTGATTTGACATAAAGTTTCATCCACCACTACTTCTATATTCCTAGTTAAACACAAATTTACTATTCACCTGGTCATCCTTATTTTCTATCTACATCCTTCATCTCATTCACCACCATCTCTAATGATATATACCATAAGGAACTCTTCTCACTGCTCTCTTGACCAAGAGCAAGACTGACCTTGAACTTCAGCGCATCCCAATTAGACTAAGACAAAAATTAAAATTTAGAAGTAGGAACAGGACTTAGTAAACACATCAACTGGATTGTCTTCTGTAGCAATTTTAGCTACTATGATCACCTTCTTATCCATCATGTCTCTTACAAAATATAGTTTCATATCAATATGTTTTGTCCTCTCATGATAACCTTGATACTTTGCCATCTGAATAACACTTTGATTGTCACAATACATATTACACATTTTCTAAATTATGCCAAATTCTCTCAGAATGTAAGTCTTAAACCAAGCATATAATTGAAACGGATGGAGTATTGTTGGTTTATAATTGCACTAACGATAACTTTTACAATAAGCGGGACGGAAATAACGAAAAGGAAAAGCAAGAGAAAATACAAAAGAAAAAGAAGATTACAATAAGTAATACTTTTTCCTACTAAAAGTATTAGTTTCTTCTTGAACAACGAACAAGCTTCAAACGACCGCAACAATGAACTTTTTAACCACGAACAGCTGATAAGTCGAGTCAAGGAAAAGATCATTTGCCCGCAAAACAAATATGTCGGCTAGTGCTCACGGTCCGACGTAATGTTCCCAAAGGTAAAGCGACTTTCGTCTCGTATTCAAGTAGCACCACTTGAAAACGAGCTCCGACGAACTGAAGAACGTGAAACTGGACTGAAAACTAGTATGTATGCAAAAACAGGACGTGAAATTTGTAAAAATTCGACGTGGGTGTATATGCTTGATGCGGGGGTGCGAATGTAGGTTGCCATGCACATGCAAATGTCTCCTATTTATAGGCAGGACACTGAGATATTGAAGAGCCAACAGACTCGGAATTTAATGCAATCAATCCATTTGGTAATGCCCAAATTGCTACACACATGACTATTGAGATGCCACGAATCTGACATCCTCCCGTCTGCATTCATTTCGACTTTTGAACTTAAATTCAAATTGATTCACATGAAATGTCACCGAAATTCACATGAAATCCAAATTCGGATGACATTCAACTTCCTGGGCTTTGACTCGGATTGGGCCCATAATTTTTGAGCTCCAAAAATTATACATACACCACCAAGCCAAGTACACCCAAAGTCCAATTGCCAAGTCCAAGTCCACGGACACGGGCTCGGCCGGACGGGCGGGCGGCGCGCGCGTGTGGCCCATTTAAGTATGCATAGCCCACTTATAGTTTGAATTATTTTAATCACTTCTTACTTATAATGAGTGCATTAACTCCCACATTAACCGATGTGGGACAATTACAATTAAGTTTAATGTGACACATTTATTATTTAAGTGTAATACCTTAGCATCTCAACATGTATATCAATTTCTCACTCACCGAAATTCGGTTTTAAGAAATTAATTATACTCTCACTATAATTTCGTTTAATTTAATTTAATTAAATAATCAAATAAATTGATTAAAATAATTAAACCTAATTTCTCCAACAAGTATTTGATAACGTCAAACAAGTCTATAAAATTGAGATGGATAAATTATTTGATAAATGTTAATATTTATATGATTTATTGACAAATGAAAAATATTTAATCAATTTATATTTATTTTATTTTATTTATCTATAATATGTATATTTTAATTAAAAGTGTATCATAATAATACATGTAGTATGCGGGGTTTAAACTAGCAATAGCAACAAAATTCTGAAAAATAAATATATTATAAATAAATACTAAATTTCTTTTACCGATAAAAAAATACTAATTTTTTTTTTTATAAGAAAATACTAAATTTCTTAAATAGTTGCAGAATAAATTCACTACTAATATATTTTTGATTTTTTATTTTCATATATATGGTAATGTCACCAAACAAGCATTTTATTTTTTATTTTTAAATTTTGAATATTATATTATTATCTCGAAATAGATTCGAGATGGTGAAATATTTGGGCCGAAAGTTTAGGCCTAAAATGAATCTTTATTTAATGCGCAGCTTTGCCCCGATGAATCATCATATCTTAATCTAAAGACGATTCTTCTTCTTCAGCTATGGACAAATTTGGCCTTTCGCAGGTCATCGACCAACAACAGTGAGGCCCTGCCTGGAGAATTGAAAAGCTTGAAACAGAGCACTCCGTCCGTAGTAGTTGTACTTGTACACCATAAATTCAATGAGTCTAACTCAATTTTCGATGGTTAGGTCTTTTTGTTTATTTACAACTTTTCTTCAAAATTAGATTTAACGTACACGGATATTACTCTTTGTTTATTCATCCATCTATGTTGATTTTTAATGCTTCATATATATATATATATATATATATATATCGAAACATTTAGATATTGATATTCACATCACATAAATTGGAGGTGGGTTTTACTTTTGAAAGATTTAAGTATATTACTTACAGCAATCGTGGTCATTCATATTACCCCTGCCAATGGATTGTTATATTAGGATGATAAGCCCTGCTATAAATCCCATCTTAATTATAGCTGAAGCATAAATCCCATCTTATAATTTGATTGCCACACAGTTCTGCTTTTATCTACCTCGGTCTACTTTACATCAATAAAAGACTCATCTTTTCGGCAGCATCTGGGTTATTCTGTCAATAGTTCTTGATCTTAGATAGATACCAAACATTTGCATGGAGTAGAGTAGTTGTAGACACATTTACTAAACCCTATTTGTATTTGTAAATCACATGTGGGGTAGCAATTGTCATATAGGTGAAGAGACATTATTATTAATGTTACGAATCACTACTTCAAAGACCTACTTTCTCTTTTCAAGAGGAAGATTATTGTGGGGTGGGGTCTAAAGACAAAGCATATTGTACAAGATTATTTCGTTCATTTCCGAAAGGCTTTAAGTACCACACACTTGGAGTTGAACTTAATCTTTAGTGACAGATGATATGCTATCATGATAAAGTTCATAGGGAATGTGGATTCTTAAAAACAAGTAAATCTTCTAAATATCTTAGCCTCTTAGGTGAGGGACGATATAATATTACTATATACATGTAATATGATTAGTGAGGTAACTAGTTGTTGTGCCTCAACTTTATAATTTTTTTCTCGCTGGACGGTTGCTAAACTTGTTTCTTTTTTTTTGGGGGGTGGGGGGTTTCAATCTTTATTTAGGTGTATCTTTGTTTCCTTTTGCCATTTTTATTTGTTTGTACTTTGTACTTGAAAATTCGTATTATACTTCTAGTGTAAGCTTTTATATTTTGTAAAGTGATAAATTTAGAGTTTGACTTCAGCGTGGCAAGCGAAATCCCTCAGTGTAAATCCAAGCTTGCTCTTAACTGTGTTGAAAATGTCTTTAAGAATTGATTGGGAACATAATTTATCTTTACTTCTTCTTGCGTACCATGTGCAGTTCTTCTCTCTCTCTTTTTTTCTTTTCTTGGTTGAGATGCCACTGTATGTATTAAACACCAGAACTTTCTCCTAGAAATGTTTGGAGCATTATTTTTGACGTACGTTAAGAAAACATACTGAGATTGAGATTTTATATCTAGTCACATTCTTAAGATCTTATTTATTGCTTACGAGAGACTTTGGTGCTGTGGTGATTGCTTGGTATAACTGTTCCGCGTTCTTTGACTTGACTGTCTATGTGAAGCAATTCAAGTGGTCTTGCTTTAGTACACATGCATTGAAAGTTAATTATCCTTCCTGGTTGGAGCTCAATTTATGCTAGTGCTGTGCAGGTTGAAGAGTTGGCTTCTCTTGTTAAAGACAATATTCCTAGCAAGTATCTGATTTTGGCTGTGGAAGATGCATTAGTAAATTTTCTTCACGATGATATAAGGTAAATTAGGTGAATGTCTGACAAATGCTGTGAGGAAAAACAAAAGATGTATAACTGTATAACAGCATTTTAAGTAGCAAGAGGGTTCATCTCAACTGCACTCGGAGCACTAATATATGCCTTTATTAAGCCAAGGGAAATTGATCTATCAAGGCAGTGCTAACTTCTCCGTTCTAGTTTTGCACTGAGACTCTAGTCTATGAGTCTCGTACAGCCAATTCCTCAGCATTCTCCACCTCTAAAAGCAAATTCACTGTCATTCTTGCAGTTATTTTTAGTAATTATTTCTCGTAGAAGCTCAAGCTACTGTCTTGAGTATTTTGTGAACACCTCCTTGCTTATATACACTTTATACTAATCCACAATTTCCCTACCTTCTTATTTTATAATACTTTCTTCAACAATTTAAACACGTTCACTGTATATCAATTTCTCTGCACTCATGATATAATTTCTACGTAGTATGGCATACACAAGATCTATCACTGATTATATTTCCATGACTTAAGAAGGTTTTAGCTAAACAAAATGTTCCATATGCAGTTCTGCTGCAGTGCTTGAACTGGAACCTATGAATTCTTATAACCGCCTGCTTGTACACCGGCTTGCTGACATTTTTGGGTATTTTTTCTTCCTAATTTTCACTAACTAATTCTTATTTGTATTTTTCATGTGAAATCAGGTTTTCTAAATTTTGTTTTTGGTTAACTAAGTCCATTGACACATATAGCAATTGTATAATGTAGATTTGCTCATCAATCCATTGGCGAAGGAGAAGACAGGCACTTAGTTCTGGAGTGTTGCCAAGAGACATCAATGTAGGTGAAGTAATGCATTCATTCCTTATGTTTGTACATTTTATTTTGTATTAAACCGTTTTTGATATATTTTTGCTAGTTGAATTTTTTTGCCTTTTGCATTAACTAAGAACTGGATCAAGTGCTGGTGGACTGATATTTTTGGCTGTGAAGGTTCATTAATAAATATTGTAAAGAATCATTTGTTGCAAAATTTTGGTTTTAATAAAGGCTATGGGACCTTAATTTTGTGCTACAGAACTAAACAGTTTGGCTGTTTAATCATTTTAATTCTTATCAATTGAGAATTGCAGGCCGGGCATTCTTGTCAGTGATTTCTTGTTGCAACCCGGTGAATCTCAGTCACCTATGATTTTTGATGTTTTAAGGCGAAAAGAAGTTACCCCGGGTAAGTTATTTTGTTTGGCTCAGAGCTCAGAAGATGTCAAGCAATTTGCTGCATTAAGTTTCTCTTTTCCATTTTATGATATTGCAGATTTTAATTTGCTGTTACACAGTGATCATTCCTGCAATCAGCACCATCCTGTGTGTTGTAGTGATTAGGACTTAATTATTAAAGCATTTAAATGCACCAGAAGAGGGATAAATTTCCTTTTATTGCTATTTTCTGAATTGATATATGAAGTTTGCAATATCATAATGTATTGTTATTTCATGAATCACCTATGAAAGCATTAAATATCAGTGTGAGCAGAAAGGGTTTGTCCTCTGTGCACTCTAATAGCTCATTTTCCGCAAATTTCTTCTTTTCTGGTTCTTCCAGACCAGAGCATTGACGCTATGGGTGGATCTTCGTTAGAGGAGAGGAAAGCAACGTATTTTGCTGCACGAGAAAGAATATTTTCAACTGATGCTCGTGACTCGAAACTGATGAAGACGAGGCCACAAAAGGATCCTGCAGTTGCTCGCCGTATGATAACTCATGCTCTTGGCCAACCCAATAAAGTGATTAAGCATGACATCAGTTCAAGTGAACAAACTGCAAATGGTGTAAAAACCTTGTACGTGGATGAGAGTGACATCAGTTCGCTGGAAACAGAGTCCAAACACCCTAGGCCATGTACAATGTCAACAGTTAACAGAGCCAGTGAATTCAAAGTGAACAAACTGCCCCAGCAAAAGAACAACTTAACACACACAGAGGGAGGATCCTTAGGGAGTAATGACAACTCTTTGAGAAAAGAGCATATAGGAGCTGCAAAGAGATTGTTTGCTAATGCCTTGGGAGTTAAGCGAAGTGATGGGAATCCATCAAAGTACTGTGAAACAAAGAAAACTAACTGCTGATCTCAGGTAATTCAACTTTAAATATTGTCCAAATCTTATAATATCAACAATATTCTCGTAATCAAGTCCCTCTTTTCTTGGTATTTGTGGAAGAAAGACAGTTTTGGAAGCTTGGGACTTCGCCCCAAGTTGGATTTGTGGAATTGGCTAAAGCATTTCAGTTGAGCAGCTTTAAGTTCATAGGTCCTGAAAAAGACGCTAATAGTGTTAATGGGCACGTGCAAATGCAATAATCTAAGTGCCCGTTTGGTAGGCATGTTTAGCAATAGATAAGTACCTAATTTATGCATAAATTAGATCCTTATCTATTGCTAAACATGCCTACCAAACGGCACTAAAACAATTGCATTTTGTCATTTTAACTGTTGGATTGTATCTCAGAATGCCGTGGTATATCCAAAAGCTAGTAGGATAGGTTTCTTTGTAAATGGTTTTATTTTCGGCTTTTCTAGCCTTAATCGTGACAATATTGGAATTTGAAAATGCCCTCAACATATATAGGATTCAGGCATGTGCATTGGCCTCGTGGTAGCAGTTGTGATGGCTATCGGACAAAGTATAATACTGTGGTTTCTCTTCTCACATTTGACTTGTGCTTCTTGATTTGAAGGACTCTGACAATCAAGGTCTCGCACGAGGGCATCAAGTTGGTGGATTATAGACTGATTATGATGTTTCTTTCATGTTTTGTACTTGTATTTTCTGTGATTCTTCCTCTTTTGGTTTTATTTTGAAGAATGGTCTGTTCTGGAGTGTGCTCTCTTCTTTTCTTTGATCTTCTTACAATAACCATTTATTTCCTCTCCCTCTCTCACTCATATATATATATATACACACAGTCTCACACACACATGTACAGATAACACGACCACTCGTTTATTTCACTCATAATTCTGTGACTTTTGGCACTATTTATTTCGTGCCAATTATACTAATTTGGGCACTTGACGAAGAAAGTGTCTTGAATAGAGTATTGAGGGTAATTTTATTAACTTTTATAGTTAAAGTAAATAAAGTGGTTGGATTGAGTGTAAAAATAATGTCATATTGTGTAAATATGTGAATATTGTGAAGATGGAATATAGGATTTTTTTTTTTGGTGTGAAAATTAATATGGAATAAATAGAAAAGGTGTGAAAATTGATTTTAAATAATAATTGTAATAAACTGTGGTGAAATTATTTAATACAAGACCAACTCAATTATATTTGAAAGTTTCTAATATATAGGAAATTCAAAGAAGA
This sequence comes from Paraleonurus japonicus, assembly GCA_030762865.1. Taxonomy (NCBI): domain Eukaryota; kingdom Viridiplantae; phylum Streptophyta; class Magnoliopsida; order Lamiales; family Lamiaceae; genus Paraleonurus; species Paraleonurus japonicus. The sequence goes on along the minus strand of CM061060.1, from coordinate 63,972 downwards.
GAAATAAGTGTATTTGTTTATTTTTTTAAATAAATGAAAGCATAACTTTAACTTTTTGGTATAATTTTAATTTTTTTCGAATTCTTTAATTGAACTTTCATGAATGTGTGTAATTAATGTCCAAAATTGAACTTGTGGAGAATAGACTATAGACAACAGGGAGGAGTGTAGGAACAAGGTTTATTTACTCTCTTCGTCCGAGCTAAGTATTTCATTTTATTATTTTTGTCCGTTCCTTTTAAGTATTTCATTCATTTTTTATTCATACTTTATTTTTATAATTATTACTACTATACTACGTACATATTTATATAATACGTCACTCAATATATTTAAATATAACTTTTTAACTCCCTATCGATTACTTATACTATATTATTATTATACAATATTTTTTAATATTTATGTTCGAAAGTATTGCAACACTTAGTAAGGTAGTATTTGAATTTGCAAACGACCTCCAAAGGACGTGAAAAAGTCTGACGCGGTGTGATGCGATGGGACCATTTTATCACTTATCATGTTTTTTTTTATATATTCGGGATAGGAAAATATCTAAGGGGGTGCGTGTGTGGAGTTAGAGGAATTAGCTGCCATTTCCACCGCGAATTCATCCACAGCCACACATTCTCTTTTCAACAAATTTAAAATTCATTGCTCCTTTTACTTTTTACATCTCATTAGTTTATTATTATTGCTAACATTGGGCGGCTATTGCTTTGGACTCTGCACCGCACACTACCTCTCATCACTTTGTTTATATCTTTATGGAGAGAGTGCAAAATCCCTTTTTTCTTTAAAAAAAAACTTTTTACTCAATTTGTAAGAAATACAACTAATAAATTTATTCATCTTTTTTTTTATACTGATAATAAAATATTTTGAGATAGAATTATTTTTAAAAATAATATGAGAATAAATTTTCTGGACAAAGTAAAAAGAAGAGTGAAAATAAATTTATTAGGCGAAAAGAGTATTTACTATCTATTCACCCAAAAATATTCTCGAAAGACGAAAATAAATTACAATATCCACTATCAATTTGTCCACCACTCTAACCCCTCACTTTTGAACAAACATATCGACTAATTGTTCTATTTTTTTTTTGGTTGAACGATCTCGGTAATTCAATTTTTTTAGGTGAAACTACCATTTTTGTCCGAAGGACTGATCGTTCCATGAGGGTGAGGGATCGACTGGCCAAGTACGAATATGAATCATCTCTATTTCTTTGTATAAATTTGAGAGAAAAATAGACACATAAATACCAAATAGATAGAGTAGGTAAGAGATATGGATAAAAAAACCTAACAATGGTATTTGCGTATTTTTCAATATAAAATTGGTAGGAATTATTTTTTAAAGAAAATGCATAGAGAACAATTTTTTTAAATCAAAATGTATATATATTTCTTTTTCCCTTTTACATGCATTCGATAAAAACATTTCAGGAGATAATCATAATTTCTTTATTAATTATAAAAAAAAGAGAGTACGGATTAATGAGTATGTGAAACAATATACTTGATATAAATTTATCTTACAACTCACTTTACTAATTAAAACAAGGAGTATATTACATGAGACCAAAAGTTATTTGACTTTGATTATGATAATTCATAGACATTTTTATTAAATTTAATTAGTATCATTAAATTACAATTTATTTATTTTCGAAGCAAAAGTTTGTTGAATGTGTGTAATTTCAAAATTTGAGGTTGTGGAGAATGGAGAATAGTGAGGAGTGAAAGGATTTATTTGAATTTGCAAACGACTTCAAAAGTCAGGCGGTGTGATGGGGTCGGGTGCCCCTTTGAAGCTACTTAATTCCATTCCATCAAATTAACCCCCTAGGCTACGACCACTTAAAATTCCACCTTCCATTCTGGTTCATCACTACTTTCCTTCCAAACTCGAGAGATATAAATTAACTGCTGCTGCTGCTTTATCTAAATCGCAAAATGACCAAGATATACCCAAATGCCCTTCTCAAACCTGCTAATTCTCCATCTGATGCCACGGTCTTCACCGTTTGGAAGAAATCCTTGATTTTCAACTGCGATGGCTTCACCGTCTTCGATTCTCATGGAAACCTCGTCTATCGTGTCGACAATTACATGTCCTCCAACAAAGCCCACATTTTCCTCATGGACGCTCTCGGCACCACACTCCTCACCATCCGACGCAAGGTAGTAGTAATCTATTGTATTGTCCTTCGATTAGATTGATTGATATTTTTATTAATTTTAAAATTAAATAGAAACTGAGCTTGGGCGATACCTGGTTGGTGTTCGACGGAGAGACGGAGAATCCACTGTTTCTGGTGAGGAAAAACGTGAACCTCCTTAACCCTAGGTGCTTGGCTCATGTGTACTCTGCTTATCAGAAGAAGTGTTCGTTGCTTTACGAAATTCAGGGTTCCTATGCGCAACGGTGTTGCGCTGTGTATGATGAGAAGCGGCGGCGAGTGGCGGAGATCAAGCAGAAAGAGGCGGTGGTGAATGGGGCCGTTTTCGGAAAGGATATTTTCCGGCTAGTTGTACAGCCAGAATTGGATACAGTTGTGGCCATGGCAATGGTTATCCTCCTCGATCTCATGTTTTCCTGATACATCTAACTATTGTTGCAGCAATAAGTAATAATAATATGCGAGCGAGCTTTTGGTTTTTTCATTTTTGATAAAAGGCCAGTCCAGGCTCGAGGGTCTCTGTATATTTTAGTCGCATGGAAACGCACAGCCAAGTTGTTTTGTAATTCCAGACCTGATTATTATGTGAATAATAATTACACTAACATAGCAGCAGTTCAATTCCCCTGAGTTTCTTATTACGCTTTGCTTTTTATAAAATAGGCGTTGGTTTTCAGTGAATTGTGTGTATGTATACTTGTAATAAAATGGTACAGATTTCAATTTTTTCATTGGTCAAATTCAGTTTCCTGCCCCAATTCTCAATTCAATTTTCTTAGACGAAACTTTCGTCGCTCCTTACATCGCAAACTCCATTCACTGCTCAAAGTTCATCGGAAACTTTTTCGTTGGGACTGCAAACATCTTTTAGCCAGACTTTTCCTCATCTTCCCCTATTTCTTGATAATAAAAAACGATATCAAAAGTGATGAGAAAGCCATGGATATCCATTTACCTGGTAATCGAGAAGGAAAATTGAGTTCATCTTCAACCAGCAAAAAAATATTACATCTTGCAAGTGAAATGGTGGGGTGGGAAAAATTTGAGTTAAATGGCGGTGAAATTTAGGGGTAGAAAATTAGAAACAGGGAGCAGTGAAAAATTGATAATAAAGTAAATGACGTGGCACGTGGAGGAAATGTTTATGGGAGAGGATCCGCTACCACCACCTCTTATTCTCAGATTCTCGGCCTCCCTATCCAAACATAATCTTGCAGCCCATTTGGATGGAGTGGATTCAAATCAAGAGATTTGAGGAGACAAACTAAAATGGAGAAAAATTAAATGAATGAATTTGATACACTCAAATATTAAGCCTTGAAGTACAACAAGTGAGAGAGAATTTCAAATAACTAGGTTTTGTTTGGTATTTGAAATCCTCCACATATAAGTAATATTTGTGTAACCAAATTCATTTATTTAGTTTTTTCCCATTTTGATTTATAAATGTATAATGTATTATCATCAAATCACTTAATTTCAAATGAAGCCTAGGGACAATTGCAAAAGTCTCTTTTGCGGATGATGTGAAAGGGGTAATTTTTTTTTTTCTTCTGTTATTTTTTACTGAGAATAGGTCTGCGGAAGTGTACAAATTCTTAAAATTGCACCTTAATTAATTTTTTGTTTTGTAATATGAAAAAATCAAATTTGGATTTTTGTAGTCTATTGTTTTTCAATTCACTTTTCTTACGGGTGGATATGCTGAGTCCGGAGCTTGGAGGAAGGTTGTTGCAGAGTGATTCCACAAACAACAACAAAAATAGATTTTGTCTAAAAGAAAGAAAGAATTGAATACTCAGAATATTATGGAATAGTTTAATTATTAATTTCGAATTGAAACAAATATTCAAATAGTTTCATGAATTCAATGATATTCATCTCGATTTGATTCGTTTATATCCCTAATTAGGATTACTCATACCAACAAATTGCATCTTTTTTTTTCTACTGTTCATTGTAAAAGAATTCTAAGATAAAGCGTGTTTTGGCCTAGAGCAATTTTAGGATAGGTGATGAAGGTAGCTAGTACTATAATTATACATAACTTTGAAGGAAGGTGTAATTTTCACTAGATGAAGATAAAATTAATTAAGTTTATGGCGCAAAAATTTAAGAAATACTAATAAATAGGGAACCAATACAATCAAATTGGGCTTATATAATTGGGCCAAGTTTAATAAATTGTAGTTCCTCTAAGGTAAGACCCAATAGAACAGCCCCAGTCCAAGAGTAAAAAGAATGCCAAAGTAGCCAAGCCATATAAATTGTGACCATAAATAATTACTACAAAATCATTGGCAAAATTAGAAGTTTAGCAACATGTTCAGATCTAGAGCTCTATTATCTTGTCCTAACGGTTATGAGTTGAATGGTTAGAGTTAATTTATTTATGGCGCAAAGATAATGAGTTCGAAATCATCATGTTCATTGATTATATCATTATTATTGAAGCTGTGTTCTCTATCTGAGCAACATGATATCAATTAATTTACTAATAATGAAATAAATAAAGCACTATCCATTTATTGGACTTTAATTATTGTTTATTTACCTTCCTTCCTTGTCAGTCAAACTTTATTTACAAACCGAAAAAAAAAAATAATATTACGGAGTATATATTGATGCCATTCTCTTGGCAGGTAAGGCATAGAATAGCATAGCTGTCCAATTCGAACCTTCTCCCTTAATCTTTCTTCGTTCCTCTCTGATACGCAACCTCCCTCTCCCTAAATCCACAAATCCAAGCAACTGGTTGATTTTTCCTTGACTGAGTAATTATCGCTAGTTGGACTATGCTATGGCATGCCCTACGCATGCCTTTCCCTACAACACAACTCTGTGCGCCTGCAACCCCGGTTACCTCTTCAATTCGACCACCAACAGCTGCACCCTCTTCTCCGAGCACGGCCCCCTCTGGTGTTGAGCACCGGCGTCGACTACGGCTCTGCTCTGACCTTTCCGGCTACTATTTTCTCTTTCGATTCGATCAAAAAGTTTACTCAGTCGCAGGCCGTCTTTCTGGAGGCCACGCTCCTGATGCTCCTCTGTTGGCTCAGCTTCTGCCTCCTCCTCCGTCTCTTCCCCCTTGGCTCCGATGGCCGTTCCCTCTCCTTCAAGATCCGGTGGTGGATTAGCCGCCTCGATATCTCCTTCGCCACTCGCCACTGGCTACATGATCAGAGCCCTGTCGTTAAGCGTAAAACGGAGCTTGGAGGAACTTTTTCGATTGCTAGTTGGATACTCTTCATTGGCTTGTTTGCGGCGTGAGTCCTGTTACTGCTTCTTCATTGCATTTCTTTCGAATTGGTGCTTTCTTCGTTATTAAGCAATTACTTGTCTGTGTATTTAAATTTTGTTGGTCAAACACGATATGCACAAAATTTTGCTGCCTAGTCGACTTCTACTACTACATTATTAAGCAATTAATTTGATTCTCCTATCATCTGTTTGTGTATTGTTGTGTATGCAATCATAATTAAACACTATATGAACAATCACGACCATAGTCTACAGGTTGCTCTACCAAACCATATCCAAGAGAAGCGTGGAGGTGCATAATGTGAGAGCTACAAATGGGCCTGATTTGGTATCCTTCTTGAATGACTTGGAATTCAATATTACTACCATCTCCAGTATGAGCTGTGCGCAGTTACGTGGTCTAGGCACTATTGTCACGGGGAATCCACTCTTCATTGATCGCAGAGACATTCCTCTCTCAACGTTTGCTAACTATTCTTGTCTAAACACCACTGCAGGGCCAACTATAACTATTAACTGCAATAATTGTAGGCTTTTCAGAGACTTTGCCTATGTCTCTTGGCAGTTTGTTGATCTTCCTAACAATCCAGCGACTGCTGTTGGATTTCAGTTTAACCTTACTGCTAAGAAAAATGACAGGAAGAAGCATATGAGCTTTGTTAGTGGGACTCTGAAAAATGCCAGTGATTTTGATGACAAACCAATTACATATCGAGGGGCTGTGCCAAACATTCTGAAATTCAACTTATTCCCTAGAATATATCACAATTTACATGATTTAAAGCTCATCCAGCCTCTGTTTCATGATTTTCTTCCTGGTTCATATTTTGGTGATGCGAGTCAGCTTCAAGCATCGCCTCCAGAGCTCCAGAGATGGACTGATTAACACTACATTGTGCATCAGTTTTTGTCTTCATATATTGTTGAGATTGACAATCAAAATATTTTAGGACCTGGTGAGTTATTTCTTTATATTTACGTGTTGTATCTATTTTTAACTCAATTTTCTTTGAGATCTGCATCATTTGTGTCCTTCTACCTTTTACCTTGTATGCCATCGTGTTGTATTTTGTGATACTTTGGATCTTGGCTATAAGATGGGCAGAAGATTATCCCGAGGAGAGCATCTTGTTCTTGTTGATTTGCATGATTAATATTATTGTTATAGTCTACATATACCTTGCACCATTGACTCAATCAATTTGGTCCTACCTTCCATGACCAACATTAGAGAAGGGTCTTGGAGAGGTGTGGGTGGAGATTACTAAACTTCAAGTCTCCAACCCTATCTTCCAATCCGATGGCATCGCTTTCGCGAGCAAAGCGATTTTTCAGTATTAATCGCACAACAAAGGCAACCACAGTGGAATTGGCATGGTTATCATGGATGGCGCTGCACTGGATACAGTGAGTATTCAGATTTGCGATCCAAGAGTTTGTGTTTCAAATGTATGGAACCTTCCCACCCGTTCCTGAGTTGTCAAAGTAAGGTATTAAGCGTTATGATTATGGCTGATAGTGATGCCAAGCTGGGCGACTTACCACCACCTGACCCCTTTATCTCGGCAGCTGCCACGGCTGTTGAAGTTCCACCTTGAGGAAAAACTGTTTTGGACAGAGAGGGAATTGGTATCATCCATGTTTGCTTTCTATTTTTGTTTCGTAGTTGGGTTTAGTAGGATATTTTTAATTTAGGTTCCTTAACAAATTGCCTATGAGCTTTATAACTTGGTGGGCTTAGGTTAGGTGTTTGAGAGTCTTCTTTATACGGCGTTGTTTTTCGTCATTAGGTTATCTAGAGAGATCATTGTGAGGAGAACATATTGTTCTTTTTGTTTGCGTGATTAATATTATTGTCCTAGTTTACTTATTTTTTTGCACCCTTGACTTTATCAAATTTTTGTTTCTAGTTTCATACTTGACCTTCTTCTTTCTATAATTTAATTACTATCATCTGCTTCCTTGTGCATGATAGTGGAGCATTGTTGGGAGTATTTGTTCATTGGAAACTCAATGCTTTCATACTAGTCAAAATTTTGTTTTTCAATCAATAAGTTGATGTCACCTTATGTTTCAAAAATGCAGTGAGCTTTCTTGCTGATCTGGGGGCCTTTATTGCATAAGTATTGGACTATTTTTCTGCTTCCTTGTGCAAGTATGTTTACGTTCTGGCTTTATTTTTCTGTTTTATTACTTCCTCATTTGCTTTGTAATTTTTCCTTTTTCTTTTTCTTCTGCTTTCGTAATAATTTGGTGATATCAATATTGTTTGTCTTATTTTTATTTGCTGATTACTGTGTGCAGGTCCATTGATATCATTGTAGCATTTTCTTTATGTAGCTTTTGACATATATCTTGCAGCTGTTCAGTTTGCCATTATCAACTATAACAGCATCTAAGTTTATTTGCGACTCAACCCATACTTTGTTTTTGTCAACTAAGTTCGGGTTTAGGGTTGGGAACCTTTTGGATGTTTCAAGCACTTCATTTGCTAACCTTGTTGACATCTTCTCATTTTCATATGATACAAATCGGCAATGGTCTACTAGTGTTGTTCTTATGGTAGTATTAGTGTTTGACACTTAAAGCACAGAAAAGCATAAAGAAGGAAGAGGTGCAGAAAATGTTGGTTGTTTGCTTTATCTCCTAGACAATCACAATTAATTGTTATTAGTTTTAGGCTATTGGAATGGGATCCATTGCTAAAATGAGATGTAACTGCCACATATTTGACTGATTTCTTGCCTTTTCAGCAATAAGAAATCTATCTAGTGAAGTATTGAGCACACATTTAATTAATTATAAGTTCATGAACTTTAGATAGTTAGTTTCTGTGCTCACTTGATAGTCCTAATTAGTTTTCATTTGTAGTGTGAATACAGAATCACACGTCTTCGCAATGAGGATAGAATAATGAAGAACATCAGAAATCGACGAAAAGCCCAAGAACGTTGGGAGAAAGTGAGCTTTCTACTCTACTTATATATGTACAAAAATTATTATTTCTGAGGTTGGTTATGTTTTGCTCTTGTTTTGAGTCCATTAGTGTTTCAAGTTAATCTTTTCTTGAATCATACTTTTGGTTATCTGCTTGTATAGTTGAGGAAATATGTCAGATACACATGGGGATCTTGTTCATTGGATGATAGCACGAGTGAGCCAAACAAGGCAAGTTGCACTGGTGGTATGACAAAATCATTCCATCAAAGTGGGTCGTCGCATAGACGTAAAATGCAGGATAGATCTAATGCAGTTAGTTTTTGCCAGAAGGTGACCTTGCCAAATGAGAAGGTACTCCTTGATTGTAATTTGATAATCCTATCTTGTTCAAGTAGCTGGAACTATATAATTTGGACTTTTCACTGCAGAAAGTGGAGGCAGAGCATGTTCATACTCAAGAGGTCAGATCTTGCTCCACTGAAGCTCCAATGAACCTGGAAAAGCGGTCATCATTCTCGATATGTAAGCCAGTAAGTTTCCCTTACTTCTGCATGTTGTCTCTGAACAATTTACATTTAAAGCCCTTTCACGATATTCTGTTCAGGAAAGATACTGTTTCGTAAGAGATAGTGTATCTTTTAACTTTCTCTTTGAAAATGAGCATGTCCACTGCAATTTATATGATATCTATGTTGTAAGAGCTATGCTTATTTGATGTCATAGAGTGTGTGTATGTTGTAAGAGTTTATGCTCTCCTACTTTCAACTGTGGTAGTTAAAAACATCATCTGAATCAGCAATTCAGCTAGCACTTGGGGCTTTGTGAATCTACGCATTTTGATAGTATTTGACAGTTGCTAGCTCTGGGGGTGACTGGGTTAGTAAGATGCATCCTTTTTATGCTTTGGTGCCCAAGTGAAAGGGCACCAGGCTCATGAAAAGCTCATGCGTTCTTTTATCGTTAGTGTAACGATATTAATTCCTTGTCAGATATGAAACTGCGCTATGTAACTGTTCTCATATTGTGTTGTACTCAATTTTCCCTCGTGCATCAGGGTGTTTATTGTTGCTTATCAATCAACTTGATTCATTTTAGGCTATTCTGTTAATCATGATATATTTTTGACTAAAAAATTTACTTCTGTGATGTGAGTCCAATAAACATCACTTATATTTTTGTGATCTCTAAGTTTCAGGAAGATTTGATCGATGAGAAAATAGAGCATCAAGGGCATGAAAGTAGTCACTGTTCACATTTTGGAAATATCTGCCAGAAACATGGATATACTCACACTAGTATTTCAAATCTCCCGCTTGTTCCATCATGCGGTAAGTTGAGTGCTATAGTTTAAGGTAGAATCTCATTTTTCACATGCTAAATTGAAGAACCAATTCCCACCCGAGTCAACAGAATTAGGTTTAGCAGCAAGACACATTTTATATTGTACATTATTTTTTATGGAATCAAATATCTGTTGAATCAACAGAATTATTAGGTGTGCATATGCATGAGCAGATCAGGTTGTTGCAAAAGATAAAGACCTCTTATATCAGTTCTAATAATTTCCCTATATCTAAGATCATTTGTTATGACTTTCTGCAACTTTCCTCTAATCTGTAGAACTTTTAAAGTGATTTGAGTGAAATATTCATGATTGATTTTCAGAAAAACATCCAAAAGCTGAAAGAAGATAATGCAATGGTATGGGGTGAAGTTGAAAACTGTCCCCATCGGACCATGTTTTGGCAAAAAGTTGTCACCTTTGTGATTGGGAGCAGGAACTGAGCATGACTATGCTCTGATCCTGGTCAAAAATAGAGTAAAATGATTGCTGAAGTGTTCTGCACTTGAAGCCACGGAAATTGATTTCTTTGTTTAGAAAATGTAAGCTACTCGTAGAGTGATCTGTTATGGAATACTTGTGATTTCTTTGCTTAGAAAATGTAAGCTTCGTAGAGTGATTTGTTATGGAATACTTGTAGAGATCATGCATAAGGTGATACGTCAATTCATTATTTCATTATTTGGTTGATTTCTCCTTTTTGGGGGATTCATTTAAGGCATATTTTATACGCATGTCCACTTAGTATCATTTTATATAGTCGGCAATTTCAGGATCTGTCTAAACAAAGTGAAAATCAAGAAAGTGGGGCACGAAATAAATAGTGCCAAAAGTCACAGAATTATGAGTGTAATAAACGAGTGGTCGTGTTACAACTAGGGGTGAAAATGGATCGGATATTTCCCGACCGATCCGGAGCCATATCCGGTCGGTATTGAATTCAGTAAAAAAAAATAAGTATTCGGTTGGATTCGGATACGGATACGGATAGTTGACTTCGGATATGGAATCGGATATGGAATACATAATATTCGACCGTATTCGAGTTTTACCATATTTTATCGGATATTATCCGGATAGCAAATACGGATATCCGTTTTTTTAATATATTTTATTTTATATTTTATATTAAAATAATAATATTAAAAAAATAAAAGAGGACGCATACTCTTCCAGTCTTTTCGGTGTATGTATTGATTGCAATTCTCTTTTCGGTTTCTATATTTATTTTGATGATTTTCGATTGAAATATATTATCCGATAATAGTTATTAGAATTCGGCCCAAATACGTCCGATATCCGTCCCGTATACGTATACCGAATAGTCCGAATTCGTATTCGAGTTCGGCTTTTCCGTATTCGACTCCGAATTCGAGAAAAAAATGATTTAGGATACGATATAAGCACTATCCATCCGTATCCGATCCGTTTTCACCCCTAGTTACAACCACGTAATTTCTATTCATTCTTTAACTTTTTTAATTTGTATCTTGTCCCTCCTATAAATACTTTTATGGAATGAGGATATTAACTTATTATTTTTGGATTCATATATACATACAATTCAAACAAATTCAATTTTCTTATTTTTATATTACCCTTCAAATTTCTATTCTTTCTTTAACTTTTTTTTTTATTTGTACACATGATAAGTGATAAAAGGTCCCATCACACCGCATCAGACTTTTTCCTGTCCTTTGGAGGCCATTTGCAAATTCAAATAAATAAACCTAGTTCATTTTTTAAAATTAATTACACACATTCAAGAAAGTTCAATTAAAATCCCGTAAAAAAAAAAAAAAAAAAGGAAGTTCAATTAGAGAACTCGAAAAAATTTAAATTATATCGAAAAATTAAAGTTATGCTTTCATTTATGAAAAAAATACACTTATATATCTTCTTTGAATTTCCTATAGATTAGAAATTTTCAAATATAATTGAGTTTGTCTTATATTAAATAATTTCACCACAGTTTATTGTAATTATTATTTTATTGTACCTCCTCCGTTTCAAATCAATTTTAACATTTTTCTATTTGTCCCACATTAGTTTTCACACCAAAAATAAAAATCTATTCCTAAATTCCATCTTCACAATATTCACATATTTACACAAAATGACATTAGTTATACACTCAATCCAACCACTTCATTTACTTTAACCATAAAAGTTTATAAAATTACCCCCAATACTCTATTTAGTACACTTTCTTCGTCAGCGTGTGCCTAAATTAGTATAAATGGAGTTTAGGGTTCGGGGTTTCATGTTGGTCCCACGAATTGAGTATTTTATTAAAGAACTTAAGACAACTTTCTAGGGAAAATCTAGGGGGCTTGAATAGATTTTCAAACTTTTTCAAAGACTAGAAAATCAATTCAAGGTATCAAAGTTCACACAACGGAAAATTGATTTAAACTCAACCTTTTATGGATAAAAAAGCTTTCGATTAAGAATGCGAAATTAAACTTGTTTGAAAGTTGATTAAGAGCAGATAAATAAGGAAAGCAAGAAAGAACACAACAATTTATAGTGGTTCGGATCTAATTGATCCTACATCCACTTTCCTTCTTCAACTTGAAGAAGGGTCTCAACCACTTACGACTTACTTACTTACAATCTTACAATTACAACTTTCTCGAAGATCTTCAATCTTCAAACCTATCTTCAAAATCTAATCTTCCTGGAACTTCTAAAGTACGTGCAAAATGTGTTGAAGATATACGAGGATATGTGTTCTATAAACACTTTGAACTTATGAAAATTTCTTTGAGAAACTTTTGTGAGTGCTTAGAAAATTTATGAATCGTGTGAATTGAGAGAATGTAGAATTGTTAATTGATTGTTTAAAATCGAGCCTAGACCTATTTATAAGCTCGAGAGACATTTAGTTTGTTGTAACAAACTAAAACCGCTTAACAAACTTAATCTTGATAATCGTCTCTTCATCGGTGATCTAAGCTTCTAGTCGTCTGCCAGTTTGCCTTGGTGAAGACTTGCCTTTTTATTCTACTCGGCTTATCTTGACCTCGTCTCGAGCTCTTCATTGTTGTCTCACAGATGACTTATCTCAAACTCGTCTTCGGATGGCCTTTGCTTCTTCGACCTCAAATGACTTATCCGGCTCTTTCTAGTCCGATCACCTTAGTCGGAACTTTACCTCACTGTTCTTCGCAGTAGTTGGTCATCTTACTTAGTATGCGTTAACTCTAGTCGACTTCTTTTAACTCATCAAAACTTCTTCTAATCTAACAATTTCCGCTTTTTGATGGAGTTAAAAGCAAGAAAGAGACACACTCACAACCGATGTTAGTCAAAGTTATTCAAGATAATCAAATGAGCACATTAACACTCAATTCGATTTATTCATATCAGAGCACTTAATTCACACTTAGAAAAATTTTATAAAGAATTTTAAAAAAATTTAAGTCATAAGACTTTATCGGATGATTAGTGTTTAGAAAGTTTTAAGTCTTAGGACTTAGAAAATTTTAAGACTTAAAAACTTTTTGAAAATTTTAATACGCGAGATGAAGGTTTCCTCGGATGATTAATACTTAGAAATTTTTTTAAGTTTTCTTAGAAAGCAAGAAAGAAAGCTTAAAAATATAAAACAAGGTAGATCGGATAAGGTCAAATATATTCATATCACATTTACATATTTACACAGATGGAAGCCGATAGAAAAGAAAGATAAGGAAAAGAAAAATCCCGAGTCTATCGGACACCCCATCTGCTTGCTTGGGACATCCGGCCCGGTGAAGACTCAGCTCTTCATTTGTTTGACTCTTCTTCATCTGTGAGCTTCGACTCCACCTCAACTTTGGCAACAACGGTTTTGACCCAGTTTAGATCGGGTGTCCCATCCATATTAAGCTTGGGTTTGGCATGCTCGTAGGCTGGAGCAATGAGGTCGCGATTGAAGATGTTACTTACCTCGTCGAGCGACTGCCATAGAGGTCCGGTCCTCCTTCTCCATCCATTCATGCCATCAAGATCTTCGTCTGCAGCACGCCGGGATGCCTTCAAGATGTACCAAAAATACATCCATCTCGACATCCATCGCCTTCTTGTATTCCTCGGTGTATTGACCCGAGACCATCTTAGGCGAGGCAGATGAGCGATGGATAGGGCGGAAGTCCGCTTCATCACCGCTTTAGAGACACACTTACAGGTATCCTGTCCCCACTTTAGCTCGGCTCCCTTACCCGGCCTTCTTCAGCCTCTTTTTTCTCTCTTCTTTCGAACAACTCCTTCTCTGCGTCTTGTTGCGTCGATTTGCTCTTCAAAGAGGTTGGAGTAGTCCGGCTCTTTTATTTTCTTCTCGGTCTTCTCTCGATTTGGAAAATATGACCTCAGTGACTCCTTCTCTGCCGCTTTTCCTTTTCCCTTTCCCTTGGCCTTAGATTGTTCTTCGACTCCTCGAGTCCGCCAACAGCCTTTTCTCGACTTTTCTTCCTCTTCTCTCTTCCTCTTCTCCTCATCCTCTCGGATGACATCCTCTATCCGGCTCACCCTCGGTGTAAGGCGGCGAGCTCATCCGATTTCTCCTTAAGCTCTGCCTTTGCCGCCTCCACCTCACCGTGTCGGCTTTGGAATGTAGCCTATCCGATATGGCCCGCATATCACCGAGAGGGTGTCTACCTTTACTGCCCAACTCCTTCCCCTTTTAACTTCATCACTTAGGGCTCTGAGTCGGTCTTCCGGCAAAGACAACGAACCACGAAGTCTCGATTTATCACTTGATAAGGCTTCCACCGGGATGTCGTTGTCTGCAGCCACTTTCTCCTTCGCCAGCCTTAACCTCCTCCTCCAAGTCGCCTGCATTACCAGCTAGTGCGGAGCCGAGTTTGTCGACTGTGTTTCGAGATATGTTTACCTCGGCTATCCGCATGTTGGCTAGCATGGTGTCCGTCATTTGCCACGATCACTGCTGTTTTTTTCGCCATCATCTTCTCTACTTTCGAATGATCTTGATGCGAGGTTTTGGAAAGCAGAGGAGATGGCGGGCATGGGACTATCTGTGTCTTCCTCGAGATGAGTCAAACGATGAGGGAGAGAAGGGGGTTTTGGACTGGGGAGCTTCATCCGGATATCCCCAAAGATGTTGTGGAAAATATCCGGTGCTTGGGCTTGAGGGGTGGGTTGGGGGAGGATGGGATATCGGATGGTGGAGGTGGAGGTATTTACTGGGGGGTGGAGAAGATGGAGGGGGTGGAATTTCAGAGGTGGGTGGTGGAGAAGATGTTGGTTGAGAAGTGGAGGGTGCAGGCTCTACTGTCGGAAGAGAGGGAGAAGCGGTAGAAGGTAACATAGCGGGGAGGAGATAGTGGTTATCGGGGTGGCTGAGTAGATAGGTCCGATAAGGAAGGATAGATAGTCGATGGGGATGGTGGTGAGGTGGTTGGTATTTAGACTTCTTTGGGAGTAGGTTGTTTGAGAGGCTCGGAGGTGCCGGCTGAGACACCTCTTCATCGCGAGTGGGAGATGAGGGGGAGGAGGAGGGAGATAAGCTAGCGAGAGGCTCCAAAGGAGAGTATCTTTTGGGGCATGTCGACCTTTTAGCGAAGGGGAGGGGGTCCTCTTGGAGCTGATGTTGGTCCCGATTAGTTGAGCGATTAGGTAAAACGAGTATCACCTTCTAGGAAAAATCTAGAAGGGGGTTGAATAGATTTTTCAGATTTTTCAAATCTTTCAAAATTTATTCAAAGTACCAAAGTGACACAAATGAATTTAATATTAATCTCAACTTTATAAAGATCAAAAGCAACCGATATTGATTTTAACTTTGATTCCGAAATTAATCTTTGAACGATAAAATGTAAATTGAACAGAAAAGTAAATGAAAGCAAGAAAGAACACTGATTTTATAGTGGTTCGGATTATAACAATCCTACATCCACTCTCCTTCTCCAAACTTTGAAGAAGGGTCTCTACTATCAACTTACTTACTCACTTTCAACGTACAACTTACAACTTACAAGAATCTTCAAATCTTCAAACTCCTAATCAAATCATGAAATCTAACTCTAAAGTAATAGAAGTGTGTTTTTGAAGATGTATGAGAAAGTGTTCTATAAACACTTAGAAAAATTTATGAAGAAATCGTGGAAAACTATTTTGTGCTTTTTAGAACTTGTGATTTTTTTAAAAAATAACTAGCTGGAGAACTTTTGTGTTCTATGTATTCTATATCTTGAATGAAGTGCCTAGACCTATTTATAAGTTCGAAAAGACAAGTTAGTTTGTTAGTTAGTTCTAACAAACTCGAAACCGCTTTAACAAACTTAATCTTGAAAACCGCTTGCTCCTCGGTGATTTTAGTCTACTCATCTGCGGTGACTTGGTGAAGACTTGCCTTTCTTACTCTACTCGGCTTGTCTTGACCTCGCCTCGAGCTCTTCATACTTGTCTCCTCGCAGACGACTAAACTCAAGCTTGTCTCCAGGATGACTTGTGATTCCTAATCTTCAATCGACTTGATCGATTCTAGACCTAGTCTCGATCGACTTAGTACTAGAACTCGAGTCTCCATTGTTCTACATCGTCATCTCGCTTATACGAATTGATCTTTTAACTCATCAAAACAATCTTGATCTAACAATTTTCCCCTTTTTGATGAAGTTAAAATCTACAAGAAAGAGACACACTCATATGAAGTTAGTTTAGAGTTAATCAAGATTTATCGAGATAGGTATATCAAGGTACATTTTCACATAAGAACAAATTCATTCAAATCAAAGCACTTAATACATAGAGAAATTTTTTTAAGTCTTTTAGACTCTAAAAAAATTCAGACTTTTAAAAGAAATTTAAGTCTTAGAAAATTTTTGACTTAAAAAAACTTTTAGAAAATTTTAAGTTTGAGAAGATAAAATTTCTCAAATGAATAATTTTTTTAAGATTTCTTAAAGCAAAGAAAAACTTTAAGAAATAAGACAAGTAAGACAAATCAATCAAAGTATATTCATATTGGATTTACAATGATTTACAAAGGAAAGATAATAGAAAAGAAAGATAAGGAAAAGTAAAGTCTCGTTTCTATTAGTCTTCCCACCGGTCTTCATCCTGGGATCATCACCAATTGAATACACGCCTCCTAAGTCGCTTCGAGATCTTCGCTTGGGCAAGTGCAGACTCACCTCTCGCCTTCTTCAAAATTCCCTTGACCCGATCTAGGTCCAGGGATCCATCTCGGCTTCTTGGCGGGGATGGCATACTCAAAAGCTGGAGAGATTAGGTTGACATTGAACTCTACATCCGCTTCTTCCAAAGAGCCGATGATAGAATTCCTTATCCACCTTTTCAATCCATTCATGCCAAGCCAAACTGGATCTTCTTTGAGTTGCTCCGGGGCCCTTGAGAATATACCAAGAGTATATCCACATTCCCTCCAGATTTTTCTCTCGTACTCAACCGCATATTTTTCCCGCAGCCGCCTTAGGAGGAGCAGACGTTGTATGAAATGGTCTGAATTTCCCACCGCCTTGATCTCCGATCATCCATTTACGCTCGCAGTGCTCCGTAAGACGTTGGAGTCCTTCTTCTTTTTCTGTCTTTTCTTCTCCTTCTTGCCATAGAATTCCATCTCTCTTTTAATTCTCTTGATTTGCTCATCTCGAGAGATTGGAATAATCGACTTCCCTTTTTCCTTTCCCCTTAGCAAAGACTGTAATGATGTCGGTGATTTTAGCTCACCGATCGCTACTTCTTTTCCCTTCCCATTGGCTCCTTGATTCACTTCTTTTAATCGAGCCAAAAGTTTCTCTCGATCTCTCCTCCTCCTCTTTCCTCCTCTTCTCTTCATCCTCCTTCACAGCCTTCTTCAAGTTGACTCACCCTCACTGAGAGCAGCCGACTCATCGTACTTGAGTCTCAAGTCTTCCTTAGCCGCTTCCCGGATCATGTGTTGGCCTTAGTGGCTACATCTTTCTGGTCTCCTCGACCACACTGTGAGGGCTTGTCTCTTCTCTCCCGATCATTTTCCCCCTTTTTAACTTCAAAGCAGCCCAAGTTTGTTAGTTTGATATCCAGTTATTGCACTTGGTTACGAAGTCTCGAGTGATCTATCACCGGCTCATTTACCACCACTGATTGTACCCTTTCACCTCTTCTTTTAATGCTTTCACTCATCCTCCATTTCTTTCATTTTGCCACCAAAGACAGAGTTAGTGACATTTATAATTTTATCAGGACAATGTTACCTCCACTTCCTTCATGCTTGGCTAGCATCGTGTCTGTAATAGCCTTCGACCATCCTCCTTGTCCTCCTTTTCATCTTTCATCCGAAGGTAGAATTTATCTTTTTCTCTACAAAGGAGAGAATGGAGGAGATGGCAGAGGTATGGCTTAGGTCGGTGTCATCATCCTCGGTTGAGGAATCGGCGAAGATGAGATTGGTTCTGCTTTTAGTAGATGGAAGAGGGATAGATTGAGTTTGGACGGAAGAGAAGAGTAGGATATGATTGGGACAGGGGAGGCTTGGACTGTGGGGAGAGGAATTTGTTCGACGAGGGTGGGGGTGATGATTGGGTTTGTATGGTGGGGGTGGTAATGGGAGATGAGGTTTGTATTATGGGTGTTGGTGGTTGAGGTGAGGTATGTTCTGTTTACGTGGGCGGGATTTGGATTTGGACCGTTGGGATTGTAGTCGTTGGAGAGGCTCGGGGTACCACTGGGATACCCCTTCATTGCCTATTTGGACAGTGGGATGTCGATCGAGTTTGAGGCTCGAAATGCCACTGGGCATTTCTTCATTGCTAGGTGCAGTGATAATTGAGGAGATGGGGAAAGACTTATACCTACCTCTGGAATTGGGGAGAGAGCAGCTTCCTTGGTTGGGGAGGGGGAACCTCCACCGACCAACCTCATCTCGCTATTTGAAGAACGGGACCTCCTCTCGGAAGTAGGGTTGACAACTCCATCTCGCCGCTCGAGCCCCCGATTTTGTTGAGCCTTCGAGCTCGAGTAGCTCGTTTTGGCCTCCTTACCGGAGGGATTTCAACCTCCCTTCCTCCCCTTCTTCGATGGGGTTTTGGCAGATGCAGCAGACGAGCTTTTCCCCTTCTTTTTCTCTATGGCTTTCACCTTCTCTCTTCTTTCCCCTCCGGGCCCCGGGAACCGTAGCAGCTGGTTCTTGATGTGGAAGCTCAATTGCTTCCTCTTGAGGTGCGACCTCAACCGCTGTCTCCTCATGTCCTTCTACTTCGGTCTCACTGGAGTAACCTCGGCTGGTTCAGCTGGTTGTTGAGCCTCTACACCGCCGCCTCCTGTCTCAATTACGGCAAAGATCGGACTCATCGTCCGAGTCTGGATTTCTCCAAGCCTGTCATCCTTTGTCAGATTCCCTTCGCTGAGTACTTTTAGTACCCACTCTCCAAATCGACCTCCTGTTCAACCCTTCGATTAGCACATTTATTTTGTTAAATAGGCCGACTGTTGAGGTAGGAATCCAGCTTCTGCAGACGACTTAAAAGTAAGTCGCTTCTTCTCTTCCTCGCCTTATGTATCGAAGGTCCACCTGGTTTGCTTGCACTCCATCAAGAATGGTTTGCATTACACACAATCTGGGTTTGGTTAACCCATCATGTGAGCTTTGCTTGCCCAAAATCGCCTTTTGTTACCACAAGCCATAAGCAATCGAACTTCCTTCTCAATGATTCTTTTTCAAATCCCTACGAGTTCCTCTGTGAGTAACCCTAGCCATCATATCAAAGCGATTCTTCCCACTCATCCTCCTTGTGCCAATGGATTAGCTCCTTCCATTGACGTGTTAAAAATCCGGCAATGTTCTCTCTCGAGTAGCTTAACATTGTTCCATCAATCGACGATCAAACCCATCCTCGGGTATCATTCATTCTCGCCAAAAAATCGCCCCCAAAAGATCACTGTTTCGCTCGGGAGATTTCATTGAAAGAAATCCTCTTAGCCTTGATGCTTCCGTAAGTCGTAGGATCTCTCGCAGATTCTCAATCTTGGGTTGTTTCAAAATCTACATACATTTACTCGCTTTCAATCGGTTTTTGAAAAATTCCTCATTCATTTTGAAATGAGAAATATTTGTGGAAACGTATTTGGGTTTATGGGTTTTGGTGGTTTTGGAAGAAGATGCCATTGAAATTTCGTGGGTTTGTAAAAGTGTTAGAGAATATGCGAGTTTTAAAAGTGGAAAAGGGTATGATTGAGGAAGATGATGAATTTATAGGAGGGAAAGTTTGGAAAGATAAACCGCTTTGAAAATTAACCGCTTATTTGAAATGATTTCATGTCTTTGAATCAACGGTTAAAAACTTGGATAAACGATTGAGATTCAGCGCGTGTAGTTCACTAATCTTTGAAATGCGTAAAATTTACTTTATAGACTGTTGATTTGACCAAAGTAGACTTACTTTATGCAGAGAAGTGAGTAATCTCGACGTCCACCTAGGGTTACCTTTCTTTGCATAAAGGTTTTCTAAGGAGACAAGGTCTTGAAGGTAATCAAGAAATGACCTCATCCGGAAAGAGTCTAGTTTTATATTTTTTTTTTTGTTAAAAAAATGGAAGATTAGTTTTTAAATTTTTTTTTGAATAAACAGGCTCGATTTAATTTTCCAAAGTTAGGTTTTCTAGCCAATCAATCCTATAAGAGTAAATGGAGTTTATATATAAAAAAATAAATGGAGTTTATTTAGAAACAAGGGTGCTGGAATAAAAGATTTGAGAAAAGATGAGGTGAAACAAGATGATCTCGTGACCTATTCCTGCAAAGACATAGACTCAAGTAAAACCATCAAGAACTTGAGGTAGATCGAGATAGGGTGCAGATAGTCGCTCGATTCTCAGGAAATCAGCCGACTATTGTGCCCTCATCTCGATTTCCCAAATGTCGATAAGTAATTATCATGTCGATAAGGTCAATATGACTAATCCTTGATTCCAAGAATGAAATCAATGATATCGGCTACCTGATTGTCCTTTGACTCATATCTAGTCGATAATTCTTTTTAGACATTGATTTAGAAAAGAAATAACCAGATAAAAGGAATACATTAAATGATGCAAACAATTTAAAAATCAGATAAAGATGCATCAAGTAATCCTAATTCTAAGCATAATTCTTTAAACCTAAACTCAGCTAATGGTTTTGTAAGAATGTCTCGCTCTTTGTGACTCGGTGGCTATCTTCTCAATTCTAATGTCATTCTTCTCAACATGATCTCTAATGAAATGATGCCTAATGTCTATATGCTTACATCTAGAATGCGTAACAAGATTGTAAGTCATTGCTATTGCACTATTACTATCACGGTAAATAGGAACAATGATGTTTGAATATTATAGTCTCTAAGTGTTGACTAATCCAGAGGAGTTGAGAGCAACAACTTCCACCTGCCATGTATTCACTTGATTGTGGGGGTGGCAATGATGTCCTGCTTCTTAGATAACCAAGAAATTAATTTGTTGCCTAGGAATTGACAAGTTCTGAAGTGGATTTCCTATCAATCTTACATCCTCCAAAGTCGAATCAATAACCTGTCACCAAAGTTGTCATCACCGGGTACCATAACCCTACTTGCAAGGTTCCTTTAAGATATTTTAGAATTTTCTTAGCCGCCTCAGGATGAGTTTTCTTGGGATTGGACTGAATCTTGCACATACCCCAACCGCAAAGGCTATGTCCGGCCTACTTGCGGTGAGATAGAGAAGAGATCCAATCGAGTCCACGATACTCCGTTGCATCTGTGGGTATCCCCGCTCATACGAATCCATAGAAAAGTTAGTTGCCATAGGTACTTTAACTTCTCTGCTAGTAGTCATTCCAAATTTCTCAATCGGATCCTTAGCATATTTAGACTGATGTATAAATATACCCTTACTCATCTGTTTAATCAGAAGCCTAGAAAGTATGTTAATTCGCCCATCATTGACATTTCAAACCTCGTTTTTCATGAGAATGCTAAACTCTTCACATAATTTCAGATTAGGTGAACCAAAGATTATGTCATCTACATAAATTTGAACTAATAAGATTTTACCATCTACTTCCTTTCTAAACAAGGTTCTATCAATCTTACCTTTTGAAAAACCATTTGATGTCAAGAAATCGGATAAGGTATCATACCAAGCTCGGGAGCTTGTTTGATCCATATAGAGCTTTGTTGAGTTTATAGACTTTGTTATTGATCTTAAACCCGGGAGAATTTGCTCCACATAGACTTCCTCAAGCAACACACCATTAAGAAAGATAGACTTAACATCCATTTGAAAGACTTTGAAATATTTATATGCAGCGAATGCCAAGAACAACCTTATTGCCTCTAATCCGCAATGGAGCATAGGTTTCATCATAGTCTATCCCCTCGGATCATGAATAACCTTGTGCAACCAATCTTGCCTTATTTCGAACAATAATGTTGTTCTCATCTGCTTTATTTTTAAACACCCATTTGGTGCCTATAATCTTTCGTGTAAGTGGTCTTTCCACTAGTTCCCATACATTTTGCCTTTCAAATCGATGCAGCTTCTTCTGCATGGCGCTTATCCATTTGGATCTCGATAGAGCTTCCTCAATAGACTTGGGTTCAAGAAGCGACACATAACAGCTTGAAAAGACTTTCGAGTCCAAAGATCATTCGTGTCTGCGCACTACTAGATGGATCTCCTATAATCGATCGGATGGATGATAGCTTCTCATCCTTTTGCCTTAGAAGGATCCTCATCTTGAGTCTCGGTGAGGCAACTCCTCCGACTCTACCTCACCGACGTTCCTCTTCATCACCGACCCCACCGATCACCGACGCCAAGGGTGTCTCTGCTACGATGGAGTCCGATCGTGAGTTGTCTTCTAATTATCGATGGGGATTCTTCTTCATCTCGATTCTCAATCAAGACTAGGTAGATAGACAGCTCTATGTTTAGTCTTGGTTAGTTCAATTTTATCTAGACTTTCGTAAATTTGATTCACTTTATCCGAAAAGGAATACAACTCATCAAAAATAACATGAGGGTTTCCTCCACACAAAGGGTTGTCTTGTTAAAAACTCTAAATGCCTTGGAAGTGTTAGAATATCCCAAGAATATTCCATCACCGCCTTAGCATCAAAAGTTCTTAACTTAGATTTCCCATTGTTATGGATAAAACATTTACAACCAAAGCTCGAGATATGAGATTCTTGGAATCTTACCCTTCCAAATCTCATATGGAGTCTTACCCTTGTCTTTGACAACTAAGCACCTGCCTGGGTATAACAAGCCGTGTTGATGGCTTCACCCGGAACTGTGAGGGGTTTCATACTCACTAACATGCTCCCGCTTCCTTCAAGGTTCTATTCCTTCGTTCAACCACTCCATTTTGTTGAGGAATTCTTCTTGAAGATGTCTCATGAATAATTCCACACTCATTGAAAAAGTTAGATAAATAAGAATTCAAAAATTCTCGTGCCCTTATCACTCCTTATTTTAATAATATTGTCACGCCCAATTTTCATAAATAAAGATTTTTTTAAAAAAAAAAATAATTAATAAATTTTAAATTAAAAGACGTGAACAAAAAAATTTAACTTCAATAAAGGGCTATATATTTATTTGACAAATAGCGGAAGACTTAAAAATTAAATGACCTCTCATAAATGATTTAATTAAAAAAAAAATATCATTCAAACAAAAATAGAATTATCTTTTTAAACATCGATGCGTAAAATTTAGTTACTACGGAAATAAACTAGTTTGAATCTTTTCTTTGAAAGCAAAATAAAATAAAGACATCCACCGCCTCTCCTCGCCATCACCTCCTCAACTGAAAATATTAAAATTTGTATGGTATGAGCAAACCACCAGCTCGGTGTGATTCTCTTGTCAAGACTAAATATAACATACAAATAAAATGCATAACCACAAACAATTATGAAATTCACATATAAGATTCTTATCATGTAAATTTATAAATTATGTTTCACGGTTTTCCCTTTTAAGGATCTCTTTTAAATCCCAGGTCCCCACTCTAAGACCTCTTTTAAGTCTCGTGTTCATTTCTTGTCACGGTTTTCCCAAGGATCTCTTTTAAATCCCACTGGGTCCCCCTACTGAAGACCTCTTTTTAAGTCTCGTGTTCTTTTTTTTTTTATGCATGCCTTTAATAAATTTCTTCTTAATAAAATCATTCACTTTTATAACATGTGAGATAAAACAATTTATTCACACTAAATATTTAATAAAGGCAAGTAAACCACACCTTAAATCTTGATTGTACTCGTAGTAGAATAAATTGTTCTATGGACTGAATTCCTTATCACCTAAAATTAATCATATAAAGAAACTCATAATAATAATAATAATAATAATAATAATAATAATAATAATAATAATAATAATAATAATAATAATAATAATAATAATAATAATAATAATAATAATAATAATAATAAACGGTGGCATATGAAGAAAGTGGATTATCAAAATTAGAAAGCGTGGCAAACAAATTCAAATTTGATTAAAATAATGACTTTTTGAATTATAAGCAAATGAAAATTTTAGAAGGAATGTGAATGGTCAAATTACCGTAATTAAGAAAAGCGGAAGAATTTACGCGCTGAACACGACTACAAAGCTTGCAGCGTCAAATTTTTGGAATTAGGTTTGGGGCACACGAATTGGTATTATATTTATAGAAGAATTAAGAGAATTATTGGGAAAAAGATTGAGATTATAGATCCCTATTAAATATTTAGAAGATAGAAAATAAATTTGATAACAATAAATCTTTGAGATTTAGGAAATTTCTAAGAATAAGAGATTTATAAGGAAATTTGAAATTAATATCCCTAAGGGTACAATATATTAATATTAGTATAATTATATAATTACTAATTCTATTTATTATTATATCTAATAATTTATTTTATATTTAGGGTGTTACATCCTTCTCCCTCTTAAAATATTTTCGTCCTCGAAAATGAATCACAAACCTTGATTTTGTTGACCCATTGCAAAAACTCGAGCTCTACCTCCGCGACCTTTATCTTGATCGTTGTTTCCTCGTTCCCTTTGTTAATTTTGAGCAATCGTAGGCGGTATGTCCCAGGCTTGCATTTGTAGCATATATTTTTACCTATTAAACATTCACCGTGATGATTTCGCCACAAGTGAAGCACATAGGTTTCTTACCTCGAGCATTTCTATTGATATTGCCATCAACCTTCCTTTGCTTGTGGTGGTTGTCATGCTCCTCTTGACTTAACTCTTCCCACTTTCTTTTACGGAATTCTCAAAGACTTCGACTAGTATTTTCTGTCTTCATGCATGCAGCCTATCTGCTCGCTCTTTCAAAAGTCTCACTAAAAGTGAGATTCCCATGACCCGCAAGAATACTTTGTATCTCTCGGTCGCAATCCCTTCTTGAATGTGAACCTTTTTATGCTCAATCAACTAAATGTTGAGCAAAACGCGACATTTGGCTGAATTTGATCTCGTATTTCACCACCGACATTCCTCCTTGCTTGAGCTCAAGGAATTCTCGTCTCCATACGATCCCAGTGGGAGGACCGAGGGTAGTATCTATCCATCAATATCTCCTTTTTTGCCCATGTCGTGGCCTCACGTTCCTGTCTAATTCTCCAATAACCTTCCCACCAATGGTCCCGCATCCTCCACTAGCCGGGAAAGCAACACACGAGATCCTTTGAGACTCGGTGCATCCGATAAGTTGAAAAATTCGTTCCATGGAGCGAAACCACTGTTCTACCGCATTTGGTCCATCTCGTCCATTAAATGTTGTCATTGAAACGACTAAATTGCTCCACCACTTGAGGAGTGTTATCAACAGCCTTTGGACATTATGTCGTATGTCGCTTGATTAGGAACATGGGCTTGGTTTTCATTAACGTTTTTGACGAACATAAGGACGACGAGCCATCTCGACCCGTTGCTAAGAGTAAGTTATCATAATATATGATAATATCATAGCCTTGTCATGTAAACATGAAATAAAATGTATGCATGTACCTCATGGACAAGTGGGGAGGCGGTGATGGAGGACCTTTACTTTTAAAAATAATTTCGTTAAATAAATACACTTTAAATAATTTTGACTTTTAAAGACTTTTTTTTACAAGTCTACAAGAACGTAGACCTCGCTCGATACCACACTTTATCACGCCCCAATTTTCATAAATAAAGATTTTTTTAAAAAAAAAAATAATTAATAAATTTTAAATTAAAAGACGTGAACAAAAAAATTTAACTTCAATAAAGGGCTATATATTTATTTGACAAATAGCGGAAGACTTAAAAAATTAAATGACCTCTCATAAATGATTTAATTAAAAAAAATATCATTCAAACAAAATAGAATTATCTTTTTAAACATCGATGCGTAAAATTTAGTTACGGAAATAAACTAGTTTGAATCTTTTCTTTGAAAGCAAAATAAAATAAAGACATCCACCGCCTCTCGCCATCGCCTCCTCAACTAAAATATTAAAATTTGTATGGTATGAGCAAACCACTAGCTCAGTGTGATTCTCTTGTCCAAGACTAAATATAACATACAAATAAAATGCATAACCACAAACAATTATGAAATTCACATATAAGATTCTTATCATGTAAATTTATAAATTATGTTTCACGGTTTTTCCAAGGATCTCTTTTAAATCCCACAGAGGTCCCCCACGAAGACCTCTTTAAGTCTCGTGTTCATTTCTTGTCACGGTTTTCCCAAGGATCTCTTTTAAATCCCACTGGGTCCCCTACGAAGACCTCTTTTAAGTCTCGTGTTCTTTTTTTTTTTATGCATGCCTTTAATAAATTTCTTCTTCTTAATAAAATCATTCACTTTTATAACATGTTGTATAAACAATTTATTCACACGAAATATTTAATAAAGGCAAGTAAACCACACCTTAAATCTTGATTGTACTCGTAGTAGAATAAATTGTTCTATGGACTGAATTCCTTATCACCTAAAATTAATCATATAAAGAAACTCATAATAATAATAATAATAATAATAATAATAATAATAATAATAATAATAATAATAATAATAATAATAATAATAATAATAATAATAATAATAATAATAATAATAATAATAATAATAAAACAGTGGCATATGAAGAAAGTGGATTATCAAAATTAGAAAGCGTGGCAAACAAATTCAAATTTGATTAAAATAATGACTTTTTGAATTATAAGCAAATGAAAATTTTAGAAGGAATGTGAATGGTCAAATTACGTAATAAGAAAACGGAAGAATTTACGCGCAAAGAACACGACCAAAGCTTGCAAATACGTAAATTTTGGAATTAGGTTTGGGGCAATAATGAATTGGTATTATATTTATAGAAGAATTAAGAGAATTATTGGGAAAAAGATTGAGATTATAGATCCCTATTAAATATTTAGAAGATAGAAAATAAATTTGATAACAATAAATCTTTGAGATTTAGGAAATTTCTAAGAATAAGAGATTTATAAGGAAATTTGAAATTAATATCCCTAAGGGTACAATATATTAATATTAGTATAATTATATAATTACTAATTCTATTTATTATTATATCTAATAATTTATTTTATATTTAGGGGTGTTACAAATATTAACACCCTTTTCATTTTGAATCTGCTCAATGATCGTGGATCTTGTTTATAGTCTCATTTTTCTTGAAAAGAAATATAACCCAAGTGTATCTAGAAAAGTCATCTACTACAACAAGAGTATATTTCCTTCCACCGAAACCGAGAGGAGAAACAGTCCAAACAGATCCAGCATGAAGTAGTTGTAAAACTCTTTCGGATGAAGAGGAGTTAATACTCTTAAATGAATGTCTAGGCTGTTTACCTCTCCGACAAGCATCACATTTAAGCTCGGTGGATAAAAGTTTCTCGTGTAATCCCTTGACAAGGTTCTTTTTAGCCACTTGCTAAGAGTCTTGAAATTCGATGACTAAGCCTCTTGTGCCATAGCCACCGAGATCTTCTCCACCCTTAGCTATCGATAAGTATCTTTGGGACAACTATTAAAGTTGGCCACATAGACATTACCATATCGAAGCAGGTTAATAGTACCTTATCCGAGGAATTATCTAAGATATCACATTTATCCTTAGAAAATTTGACAAGAAAACCTTTATCACAAAGTCGGGAAACAGATAGCAGATTATGTTTCAAACCTTCAACAAAATATACCTCGAGATACCCGAATATCCTTGATAATCGTAGTACCTACACCTTTAGTTTGACCACAATTATTGTCTCCAAATAATACTCTTGGACCATCAATGCTTTGGAAATTTGATAACACCTCTTGTTATGGGTCATGTGTTGTGAACAACCACTATCAATGTACCATATGGAAGCTAAGATCTCTTCCTCGAGTGATGATCCCCGTGAATCCCGAAAACAGTTAGTTATAAGGTACCCTAGTGATCTTGGGTCCTTGAAGGTCAAGCATCACTTTAGGTAACGAGGATAAAAAAATCTCATCTCCAGATAATAAATCGACTTGGTCTTTCTACCAAATCAGTCTACAATTGTATCACTTTTAAATGAAAACTTGTTGTATTCAGATTTAGTAATTTTCCCAACCTTAGGAAATGTGGGATAACATCTGCTTCTTCCATCAAAAGGATTATAATAAGAATTTCTTCTTATTTTGGTTCTTGGATTTCTCTTAGTCCGATAAGGAGTCCTCATTTGAATTTTTGTTTTCAAGTTGGGAGATGCAGTCCTTACTTGACTAATTGGTTTCCAAGGACCAATTTTAACCTCTTTTGATTGATCGGATGCTTTTACAAATTTCCTAGGTTTCGGTCATCTCGATTTACTATTTCTATCATAACCAAGACTGCTTTGTCATGAGATTTTTGAGATGTATTAAAGATATGATCTATTATCGATTGTGAATTATTAAGTTGACTAATTTTGAAGACTAGCTTCTCATTGTCTTTCTTAATTAATTCATTTTCAAGACATATTACTTCAAATTTATCTTTTAAAGTTTTCAATTCACTTTCTAATCTTTCAGTAAGCCGGCCGATGTACTAGCCTCACTGGGAAAACATTCCCCCTTGAATGTTTCCTCGCTTTCGAATAGTTCATCACTGCTTTCCTTTAATTAGAATTTGAATTTGATCCTTTAAAGCCAAATTTTCTGTCTCTAGCTGTTTATAAGCAGCCAGAGATGTCTTTAAATCTCTCAATAATTCATGAATAATAGTTTGATCATAATCGGATGCAGATCGAGGAATCATTATCGAAGATGAATAATAGACTACCTCTTTAGCCATGAGACAGATTTCATCATCCGATCCGAAATCGATGAGGATGATGATGATGATGATTTCTTTAACTCCTTTTCTTCACCAACAGAGCCCTTTGATCTCGCAAATCTCCTCGTCTCTCTTTTCCTTTTCTCTTCCCTTTCTTTAGGAGTCAATTGAGGACAATCATAGCTGAAGTGTCTCGGCTTGTTGCATGTGTAGCAAGTGTCACTCTGTCGATTTAGGATTTGGAAGGGATTTCTTTTGACAGTGATCTCGAATCTTCTCGCCTGCCTCGCTTTAGTCATCATCCGTAGACTCATCTTCCTTTCTTCTTGATTTGGATCTTGATCTATCCTTACCTCGCAAATCTCAATTTATTTCGCTTATACTTCATTCTTAATCTGTCATACCTTTTTGGTGAGTAGAGCCATCTGCTCCTTCGAGAGATAGGTCACCTCCTACAGACTCAGCTTGACACCTTGTCTTCTTTGGCCGACAAAGGCAACGGACTTGGATGAGGTGTTTGACTCTATCTCATCCTCCTCATCTTCTATTTGAATGTAATATTCTAGAGCTTTAAGATGAGAGAACAAAGTATGGTGAGTAATA
Organism: Paraleonurus japonicus; assembly: GCA_030762865.1. NCBI lineage: Eukaryota > Viridiplantae > Streptophyta > Magnoliopsida > Lamiales > Lamiaceae > Paraleonurus > Paraleonurus japonicus. The sequence goes on along the minus strand of CM061060.1, from coordinate 34,391 downwards.
GAAGATAAATTTTGAGTAGCTTTAAGGATATTGGATTTCTCCCTCCATCTCTTGGTTAATGATCTCGTAATCTTGTTATTAATCTCCTTCTCTGTATAGTTCTTTCCAAGGTCACCGCTTTGTTGAGGAGATTTGTCAACCTTACATCTAACTCGATCCACGATTCATTTTCCTTCATTTTGAATGTATCAAATGCGTGCAAGACCGACCGTAGCTTATTCTCTTTTACTTATTCTCGATCCTTCACAAACATTTGCAGTCTCGCCACATTTCTTTGGCGATTTGCATTTCTTAACCTTCTCTATCCAATCTTTACTTAGAGTCTCAATGATTTCTTCGAGCTACTTGATCAAGATTGTGGATCTTTCTTTCATCATTTGTCAATTCGTAACTCTTTTTCTCTTGTCAGTCCTGGATTCAAATGACTCACTCCAAGTGCATAGTACCTCCATGATAAAATTTTATAGGTCCTTTTCAAGAACCTCTTCCATCATATCATGGATGGCCTTGAGGTGATTCTCCATCCCGAATTTCCAGTAATCATAATCTTCAATAGAAAATTCAGGTAGATTCTGGACTTCTTGCTTTTTCCCGATGACATGATGAAATAAAGAAACAAAATACTCCACAAAAACTTATTAGTACCACCGTTAGTAACACTCAAGAGAATGAAGAAAATCAAGAAAATTTGAATCTTAGTTAAGACCTAAAATTAATATCGTAACAGCTTAACCTCGCTTTCCGATACCACTTGTTGGTCCCGATTAGTTGAGCAAATTAGGTAAAACGAGTATCACCTTCTAGGAAAAATCTAGAAGGGGTGGGGGTTGAATAGATTTTTCAAAATTTTCAAATCTTTCAAAATTTATTCAAAGTACCAAAGTGACACAATGGAATTTAATATTAATCTCAACTTTATAAAGATCAAAAGCAAGTCGATATTGATTTTAACTTTGATTCCGAAAATAATCTTTGAACGATAAAATATAAATTGAACGAGAAAAGTAAATAAAAGTAGTAAAGAACACCATATTTTATAGTGGTTCGGATTATAACAATCCTACATCCACTCTCTTTCTCCAAACTTTAAAGAAGGGTCTCTACTATCAACTTACTTACTCACTTTCAACGTACAACTTACAACTTACAAGAATCTTCAAATCTTCAAACTCCTAATCAAATCATGAAATCTAACTCTAAAGTAATAGAAGTGTGTTTTTGAAGATGTATGAGAAAGTGTTCTATAAACACTTAGAAAAATTTATGAAGAATCGTGGAAAACTATTTTGTGCTTTTTTAGAACTTGTGATTTTTTTAAAAAAATAACTTTCTGGAGAACTTTTGTGTTCTATGTATTCTATATTTTCAGTAATGAAGTGCCTAGACCTATTTATAAGTCTGAAGACAAGCTTAGTTTGTTAGTTAGTTCTAACAAATCGAAACCGCTTTAACAAACTTAATCTTGAAAACCGCTTGCTCCTCGGCTGATTTTAGTCTACTCATCTCGCAGGTGACTTGGTGAAGACTTGCCTTTCTTACTCTACTCGGCTTGTATTGACCTCGCCCGAGCTCTTCATACTTGTCTCCCGCAGACTGACTAAACTCAAGCTTGTCTCCAGATGACTTGTGATTCCTAATCTTGGTGACTTGATCGATTCTAGACCTAGTCCGATCGGCTTAGTACTAGAACTCAGCCTCCATTGTTCTACATCGTCATCCGCTTATCCGAATTGATCTTTTAACTCAACAAAACAATCTTGATCTAACACCGATCTCCCGAATGTCTTGAGCTCCGACAACACTGCCGCGCCACTTCCGTGGTTTGGGCTTCCTCAATAAGTGACTTACGCGCACCAGATGTTGCTCCTTCTTTTCTCGAGGCCTTCACCAGCCTCCTCCTCTTCGGCGCCTTCTCCTTCACTTCACTGGGTGTGAATAGGGGTGGGAATAGGCCGAGGCAGGCGTGCCAAAGGGCTTTGCATAAGAAAGCCTAGGCCTATTAGATAATTTTTAGGCCTCGAGCCTCGACCTATTATCTATGATAGGCTTTTTTCAAGGCTCGGCCTCGGCCTCTTTAATAAATAGGCCAGCCCGAAAGCCTTTTAAAGGCCTATTTGCCGCAACTTTTTATTATTCATTAAATTTTAAAAAATCGCATTTTTTATATTACACCGTAAATACTATACAATTCAAAATACGAATAAAATTAACATACCAAGAATTATCAATTAGCAAAAGCAATAACAAAATTTTATGTAAATTAACGTGACGTAAGTTATTTTATTTATTATTAATATTTTTACTAATATGTAAATTTATGAGATAAAATATATGAGTATCTCACAATTATTAATATATATATATATATATACACTAGATGAGCTCCCGCGTATTACGCTGTATTTTCGTTAAATAAACTTTACAATATAATATATTATATATAATATTTTCAAATAATAATATATATTAAAATAATGTATATGTATAAAAAATTGTAATTATAATATTAAATTTAAATAATGGTAATATTAATTGTATGACAATTCATGTTAGAGATTAGAATTATTATAATTATGTGAAAAAATTTACTATAAGATTTGTTTCAAATTTATTTTACAATTAATAAAAAAAGGATACGATTAATAGAATTTTTTTATATAATTGATGCATAAATATTACTCGAATAATATATATATATATATATCGTATATTTACAATAAATATCATATATGATTATATTAAGTTTTTTTTTTTTTTTTTTTTTTTTTTTTTTTTTTTTTATAAAAGTTGATACAACCACAATTTTTCTTACATACATTTATAGACTTAAGTTAAATATAATTTTATGTTTAAAAATTGTCATATGATAACACTTTTTAGATATAAAATAAATATTTAAAATATTTAAAGATTTATATATTAACTTATTTATTAAAAATATACATATTGTGCAAGAGGTCTAAGGTTCAAACCTCTTTAGAAATATATTTTTTAATTAATTCCTATGTTAAAATGCCACATAGATGTCATATATTAATTATAAATCAATACAAAAATGACACATAAATTATTAACATATATATGAATTTAATAAGAATGTGACACCTCATTCAAATTAACCTCATGACGACACCTAAGCAAAAACAAACTCCCTATTAGTAATATAGGGATTATATATATATATATATATATATATATATAAAAATATAATATATTATATTATTATATATATAGTTAAATAGGCTCTGTAGGCTTAAAAGGCCTACAAGAAAGCTCAAGCCTCGGCCTATTTAATTAAATAGGCTTCTTAAAAGGCCCGAGCCTCGGCCTATTTATTAAACGGGCCGAGCCGAGCTGACTTTAATAGGCCAAAGCCGTAGGCCCCTCGCCGGTAGCCTGCGTCCTATTCCCACCCCTAGCCGTGAAGCCTCGCATTTGTCAACAAGCCGCTCGCGAACTATTCGGGCTCGCTAAAAATTATTCGCTTGAATTCGTTCGTTAAATTTTACGAGCCGAGCTCGAGCCCAAATTCAAGCTCGTTTATTTTATCGAAATGAGCTCGAGCCTGTGGGTATTTGGTTCAAAGCTCGCGAATGTGCTCGCTTACTGTGCTCGCGAACAAAGTTCGTTTACAAAGCTCGTGAATGACTCGCTTTACAAAGCTCGCGAACAAAGCTCGTTGACAAAGCTCGCGAATAAGCTCGTTTATAAAGCTCGCAAACAGTGCTCGTTTACAAAGCTCACGAATAGGCTCGTTTAAGGCTCGATTTATTATGTATATATTATATTTTTATTTATTTATTTGTATTATCTATTCTATATTTATTTATTAAAAAAATCTATATAAATACTATATATTATTATCAATTCTATATTAAAAATCTATATATATATTTATTTTTATTAAAAATCTAACTTATCAATTCTATTAAAGAATTAAATATAAACTAACTTAGTATTGGTGATCGTTATTTTAATATTGGTGTAATACTAACTTATTAAGATAAATTTTCATTTTATAGTCATGTTTTATGATTAAGTTTTAAGCGAGCTTTTTTAGCCTCGAACTAGGCTCGATTAACTCATTAATGAGTTTTTTTTTCGAGCCGAGCTCAAACTATCTTGATAATTTGTTAACGAGCTTTTTCGAGCCGAGCTCGAACTAGGCTCGATTAACTCATTAACGAGCTTTTTTCGAGCCGAGCTCGAACTAGGCCTCGATTAACTCGTTAATGAGCTTTTCTCGAGCCGAGCTCGAACTATTCGCGAGCCAAATAATTTATATTCGAGCCGAGCTCAAGCTCGATAAATAAGGTTCAAACCGAACTCGGGCCGAGCTCGAGCCCAAAAAAACCAAACGAGCCGAGCTCGAGCCTCGATAGTATTCAGCTTGGCTTGGCTCGCTTTACATCCCTACTCACGGTCGGCTCAAGAGGTTGGTCCTCCTCCTCACCGAGGGCTCAGCCACCCTCACCTCGCCTGCTTCCACATCCGAATCACCGGGTCCACCGATCACTCATTCTTCGTAAGAAGCCCCTTCGCTTTGTATAACTCCTTACCCCGTCTGGCCCAGCTTGATCTCACCGGTCAAGAGGTTCTCCAATAACACCGTTATTTTGTTGAATAAGCTTGTGATGGACTTGGCTGTCCATTGTCCATTCACAAACTCCAGCCTACCCTTCTCGTTGTTGAACCCGTTCAACAAAGATCTCTCGCCAGCTTGACTTGGACCCCATCTAGTATGGCTCTAATGCGCTTCACCGGGTCCGTCAGTCCGTCGTGGGAGTTCTCGCTCCCCAAGAATAGCTTTAGTTAGTATCGTCATTAATGCATTTGATACTTCCTACTGAGCATATTCTTCTTCAACTCCATTCTCCGATCCTTTAATGAAGTTCGGCAATCATCTCAAATGATTCTTACTCGCCTTAAAAATCCGAGCAACATCGGTAGTTGTTATCGTCGATTTTCACCATAAACCTTCGCCTTGTAAACCCCATTCTCATACTCCATATTGATGTTGAACTCCACACCCCGCATATCCGCACTCGCTCGAATCGGATTTCTTCGAGCGTAAGGTCTTCAATCTCGATCTCTCCAAAGAATCTCAAGATTTGTCGTGATTCTTCATCGCTGGTGGTGTCAAGTCGACATACATCTACGATTTTATTTTCTTGTTATACGTATCTTTATTGATGTCCACCATTGTCGAAGTAAATCCAATAACTTTACGAGTATGACTCATAAAAGATTTAGAAAGGGTTTTGGGAGTTAGAAACTTTTGCAAAGGATGAATGGTTTTTCCCGAAAGTAAAAGTGTTTAAACGAAGAAGAAGATGTATTTATAGGAGGGAAAATTTGGAAAGAGAAATTACTTGGAAAGCGGTTTTAAATGTGTCGCTTATTTGAAATAATTCTTGTCTTGAATCAACGGTTAAAAATAAGATAAACGATTGGGATTCAGCGTGTGAAGATAACTCGACTTTGAAATGCGTAAAAAGTAACTATGTAGACTGTTGATTTGACTGCAAGTAGGGTTACTTTATGCAGAGAAGTAAGTATACCCGACGTAAGCCTAGGTTTATCCTTCTTTGCATAAGGGTTTCCTAAAATGCATAAGGTTTTGAAAACATCTCGAGAAAATACCTCGGTTGGGTTTTTCAAAAATAAATTGGCTTGGTCCCTGGGACGAGATGTGCAAGGAAGTGGAAAGTCTAGAAGGGGGTTGAATAGACTTTACCACACTCAAAACTTTTACAACTTTTCGTGAGTCGAGTGTGAGGTTAGAAGACTTTGAAGTCTTCTCGGCAGCAAGGTACTCGAGTGTGCTAAGTGAGATCGGCAGACTTCGAAACTCAAAGTCTTCGATGGTGCGGAAGCTAATCTCGTGTGTATTTGAAAAACCCTTTTAAAGAAAAAAACCTTCTTTGAGGTTAGAAGACTTTGAAGTCTTCTACAGCAAGGTTGATGCAGTTTATTAAAACGATGAATGAGCGTTATAAGTATGAATGCGTAAAGCTTGTAAAGACACAGAGATTTTTATAGTGGTTCGGATATAACGATCCTACGTCCACTCTCCCCGATTCCACAGGGGCCTTACTAACGAAACGATCTTTTGTCCTCGTTCTCCTTGAGGATTTGACCACGGAGGTTTTACAAGTTCCTGCCCTTGTTTGGTCTTCAATCCTCGTTCTCCTTGAGGATTCAACCACGTAATGTTTTACAAGTTCCTGCCCTTGGTACAAAGTGGTGATCTTCGAGTGTTAACTCTAAGATCAAAAGCTAATCAACCTTTTCTCAAATGCAAGAGATAATGAAAGGTGATTTTACAATTCCAACTAAGAAATAATTCTAATCTATTAGTTGCTCTAAGATAGCAATGGATTTTTCTCTAAGCTTGTGTTAATGCGTTTAAAGCTCTTGGAATGGTGACCGTTCTTGTTCGTTAGCTCGTCGTATTTTTATGGCTCTTTTGAATATGCGTGTGTTCCATGCGCGAGCTTGTAGTGATCACCAATATTCATAGAGATTGAAAAACTAGCCGTTGGAAAAGCTAGCAATCAGATTCTCTATTGTTTGGAAAGTATCAATTGTTGACTTGCTTGATTGGCTTGATTGATTCCCATCAATCAAGTCTTGATTGATTTACTACCCGATTGATTCCCTTGATTGTTATTTGATTAGTCTTCCATATCTTCCTTGATTGCAATCTAATCTTTATGATTGAATCTTGATTTAATCATTGATTGCCAATCATGACTTCCTTGAATCTTGGAATCGAGATATCGTCAACTCTTGAACTCACTTGTCTCAACTTTGCCGATTGGACTTTCCATAATTTCAACCTTTGCCGACGCCAAGTCTTCTTGTCCTGTCACAGAGTCTTCTACCTCAAGTCCGCTCTGGCCAAGTCTTCTAGACGAACCCTTCTACTCCGTGCCAAGTCTTCTAGACGAACCCTTCTACTCTGTGCCAAGTCTTCTAGACGAACCCTTCTACTCCGTGCCTTCTATCTTCTTGGCACGAAGTCTTCTATCTCACTGGTCTTTAAGTCTTCTTGTCTAGTCTAGAAAGGTTTCCCCTTAACAAAAGACTATCTAACTTGAACTAGACCATCACCGACTAACAGTTCAAATGGGTCCTACTACACTAAGGTTTTAAACACATCATCAAAACAATATAAATATATATCCTAACATAGCCTAATTTCATTTTCTTTTTAGCAAAATTTAAGACGAGTTAATGAACACTTTTCTTTTAAACAAAGTATCGACTCACTTGGTTTTTAAAGGACAACTCATCTGAAAATTTTTGAAATGGATGAGTGTGAGAATAAATTTTGAAAACATCCTTTTGGAGAAACCAAAGAGAGGGTGAACAGATGAGGAGGTTTCACGGATTAGTAGATCCAAGCCGATCTAACAAAGTTGATCTATTACCTGTTCTCGCAGATACACAAACTTCAAGAAACCATTAGTAGCCAAGGTAAGTCTGATAGGATGCAGATAGTCATCCTGCTTTGAAGAAATCACCGACTATTGTGTCCTTGTCTGATTTACGATGTCGATAAGCAATTATCAAGTCGATAAGGTTAATATGACTAATCCTTGATTCCTATGAAGGAGATCAATGATATCAAAGTACCTGATTGTCCTTTGACACATATCTAGTCCGATGGTTCTTTCTAGACATAATAAAATAAACGAGAGAGACAAAGAATGAAAAACATAAGATGAGATTATAGATTAACTAAAGAAGCATCTAATAATCTTAATTCTACGGATAATTCTTTGAACCTTGTCTCTACTAATGGTTTCACAAGATATCAACTCTTTGAAAATCACCAAAATCTTTTCAAGTCTAATGTTACCTTTCTCAACGTGATCTCGGATGAAGTGATGTCTAATGTCAACATGCTTGCACTGGTATGTAAGACTGGTTTCTGGGTTATAGCTATGACACTATTACTATCACAAAAGATTGGTACATCTTTAGTGATAATTTTATAGTCCCTTAGCTGCTGACTAATCCAGATAAGTGTGAACAACAACTTCCACCGCCATATACTCACTTGATTGTGGAAGTAGCTACAGAGGTTTGCTTTTTAGACAACCATGAAATCAGCTTACTTCGAGAAATTGGCAAGTTCAGAGATGTAGATTTCCTATCTATCTTACACCCACCAAAGTCTGAATCGAGTATCCACACAACTCAAAGTTGTCATCACCGGATACCACACCCAACATTTACCGTACCTTTCAAGTATTTAAGAATCTTCTTTGTTGCTTCAAGATGACTCCTTTTTGGTTTAGCTTAAAATTGTGCGCAGATCTAACCGCAAAAGAAATATCGTGTCTACTAGCAATTAAATATAATAGAGAGCCTATTAGACCTCGATACTCGATTTGATCTCGTGTCTTCCCCTTTTCATTCTGGATCTATTGAAAAGTTTGTCATCATAGGTATCTTAGTTTCTCCTGGTACCTATTCCAAATTTTTCAATGAGATCTTTTGTGTATTCGCTTGATTTATGAATATCCCCTTCTTAGTCCGCTGACTTGAAGTCAAAGGAAGTAGGTCATCTCTCCCATCATGAACATTTCAAACCTCGCTCTTCATAAGATGACTAAATTCTTCACACAAAGATGTGTTAGTTGATCCAAAGATGATATCATCAACATAAATCGACTAATAAAATGATCACTACCAAATTATTTTCTAAACGAGGTTCTATCAATTTTACCTTTTACAAAACCATTTTGAATTAAATAATCAGACAAAGTGTCATACCATGCTCTAGGTGTCTCTGCTTTAAGTCCATATAGAGCTTTCCTTAGTCTATAGACCTTGTCTCCTTTGACAAAGCCCGGAGGTTGCTCTATATAAACTTTTTCAGCTAAGATTCCATTGAGAAAAGCTGACTTAACATCAATTTGAAAAACTATGAATCTTTTAAAAGCAGCATAAACTAAAAACAATCTTATGGCTTCCAGCATTTAGCCACCGGTACAAAGGTTTCATCATTATCAATCCTCCGATTGTGAATAACCTTGAGCAACTAGTATGTCTTTATTTCTTACCACAATATTGTCTTCATCTCTTTTGTTTTTAAAGACCCATTTAGTTCCAATGACTTTTGATGATGAGGCCTTTCAACAAGATCCCACACATCTTGTCTTTGAAACTCGATTTAGTTCTTCTTGCATGGCATTAATCCAGCTTGGAATCAGTTAGAGCCTCGAATAGACTTAGGTTCAAGTTATGATACATAACAATCGAACATACAATATTGATTTAGTTGTGTCCTTGCTCCCGGACACTAGAGTCTAAATCTCCAATTATCCTGCTCAAATGGGTGGTATGACATTATTTTCTTACCCTTGTCTTTTACTATGGATGAAGTTTTGTCTCAAGTATCTATTTCAAATGATTTTGTATTACCTTGAGATGATTCTACTTGATCATCTTTGGCATTGGTTGTCTGATCACCGGTGAGGAAGAGCTTCCGTGTTCTTTTCTTTATTTGAATCGGTTTTTTCTCTTCATCCGAGTTTGATTCTGATCATAGAACTTTAAAATTGATCTTTTGATAGTCATCTTGTTCAGATGATCCGATATCTTTGTGATGTCATCTATTTTACTAGACTCAAAAGAGGATTCATCAAATACAACATGTGGTGTTTCTTCCACACACAAGGTTGTCTTATTAAAAACTCTATATGCTTTGGATACGTATGAGTATCCCAAGAATACCCCATCTGCAATTTTAGCATCAAAAGTTTTTAATTGAGATTTACCATTGTTGTGAATGAAACATTTGCAACCAAATATATGAAAATATGAAACTTTGGGAGATCTTCCCTTCCAAATTTCATAGGGGTTTTACATTTATCCCTAACAATCAAACTTCTATTTTGAACAAAACAAGTCGTATTAATAGCCTCCGCCCAAATCCCGTGAGGAGTGTTGCATTCAGATAACATTGTCCTAGCAGCCTTCTTTTAGAGTTATGTTTCTCCTTTCAACAACTCCATTTTGTGTGGTGTTCGCACAACCAATGTCTCATGAGCTATGCCATTCTCAAGATGAGTTAGTAACAAGCTTATTAAGGAACTCAAGACCTTTATCACTTCTAATTTTAACAATACTTAGTCCTTTCTCATTTTGAACTCTTTTAAGAAATTCTGAAATCTTAATCATAGTCTCATTCTTCTTGTATAAGAAAATAACCTGGTAAATCTTGAAAAATCATCAACAATTGCCAAAGTGTATTTTCTTCCACTGAAGCTTAGAGGAGTAACTGGACCAAAAAGATCCATATGAAGAAGTTCCGGGGTTTAGGGGTTAGGGTTTTAGGGTTTAGGGTTTAGGGTTTTGGGTTTAGGGTTTAGGGTTTAGAACAACCACCTGTCAATGTACCAGATGACCTCAAGAATATCTCCTCTTTCTACTATCTTCTTGTCTTCCCGCAATCACAAATTTAGATCTTAGGTACCCTTTGTAATTTGGGTCCTTTCTTGTTAAGTTGATACTTGGGTATCCAGACAAAGATATCTATGTTCCTTAACTATTATACCTAGAATAAGACTTTGTCTTAGTCTTTGGTTTTGCCTTTGGAGCATCTCTCCTTGTCCGTGTTTTCTTTACGTAAATGTCGATGAGGTGATTAGTTCCTTAGGTTTCCAAGGACTAAATCTAATCTCTTCCCTTGGTTTAGTAGCTTTGACAAAAACTCTTGGTTTTATGGAATCATCCTTTTATTCCTATCAAAACCTAACCTGTCTTGTCATTAGACTTCGTGAAATATTGAAGATCTTATCTATTGTGAGGATCGAGTGTTATTTAGAAGTCCTAACATGAGATTTAACTCCTCGTTAGTTCTTTTATAACTCTCATTCTCGTAACAGATACTTGAGAATTTTATTTTTAAAGAATTCAATTCTTTTTCCAACTCATCTGTCTTATCGTATAAGATGCTAGTGATAGTCCTAGTCCGACATTCCCCTTGAATGAGCAAGTCTAGTTTTTCACTATCCTTTGTCCGATTGACTTTAGTTAGATTAAGAATTTGACTCTTTAAACTAAAATTTTTAGTCTCTATCTCGTTTATATGCAGATAGAACAGTCTCAGATCTTTTAGAAGTTTATTTATAAGACTAGGATCGTATTCTGTATAAGTTATCACAATCATTATCTCAAGAAGAATAATAGTTTACCTCCTTTTCCATCGTAGATGTCATCATCTGATCTGAAATCAGATGAAGATGAGGTTGAGGATGTTTCTTGAGCTTCTTCCTTTTCAGCTAGAAGTGCTCTTTGGTCCGCATACCTTCTATCTCGTTTCTTCCTCTTTTCTTCTCTCTCTAGGGGTGAGTTGAGGACAATCATAGCTATAATGACCAGGTTTATTACAAGTGTAACATATATCTCCTCTATTTGTTTTTGGACTATTATCTCCTCTTCGATTGGTGACTTGTGCCTTCTAGCCGATCCTTCTTTCTATCATTGTCGAATTCTTTTCTTCTTTATTTGACTTGTAACTCCTTCGGCTTAATCTATCCCTCTTGTTCCTTTTGTACTTCATTTTTAGCCTCTCATAACATTTCATTAAGAGTGCCATTTCTTCTTTAATTGATAGATCATACGCCTTAGAAATTTTTTCATTCCTCTTGGTGAAGAAACTAATCGTCTTCCCAGTGATGTTGAAGACTCAACTTCATCTTCAATTTGGATATCATACTCCGATTGCTTTGAGATGAGAAAACAAGGTATGGTGTGAGATTGAGGACAAATTCGTGTAGCTTTGAGAATGTTTGCCTTTTCTCTCCATCTTTTACTCAAAGACCCGAGTATCTTGTTGTTGATCTCTTTCTCAAGATAGGTTTTACCCAAATCACTGCTTTGTTAAGAAGATTTGTTAGTCTAACATCCAATTGATCAACAGCTTTTGCCTTCTTTCATTTTGAATGTGTCAAACGCATGCAACACCGATTGCGCTTTATTCTTCTTGACTTGGTCTCGATCCCTTACATATACTAGCAAGCGTCTCCCACATCTCCTTAATGCCTTGCACCTCTTGAATTTCTCCATCCACTTTTGCTCAGAGTTTCAATGATCTCCGTCCTAGTTACTTGGTCCAAATTATGAATTTTTCTTTCATCATTGGTTAGCTCTGCACTCTTCTTCTCTTGTATGAAATCAAAAAGATATTAGGGAACGACCAAAAATCAAAGCAAAGGAAATAAAAACAAGCAGAGAACGAAATCCGAATCTGCTACTTTTCTCGGAGAGTTAACCGAAAAGTGAGTTTTAGGGTTTAGGGTTTGGGGTTTGGGGTTTGGGTTTTGGGGTTTGGGGTTTAGGGTTTGGGGTTTGGGGTTTAGGGTTTGGGGTTTTGGGGTTTGGGGGTTTTAGGGGTTTGGGGTTTTAGGGGTTTGGGGTTGGGGCTCGGGGTTGGGGTTCGGGGGTTCTAGGGTTCGGGGGATCGGGGTTCGGGGTTCGGGGGGTTGGGGGTTCGGGGTTCGGGGTTTTGGGTTCGGGGTTTGGGTTTTTGGTATTGGGGTTTTGGTTTGGGGTTTGGGGTTTTGGGGTTTGGGGTTTGGGTTTGGGGTTTAGGTTTTGGGGTTTGGGTTTTGGGGTTGGGGTTTCGGGGTTGGGGGTTCGGGGTTGGGAGTTCGGGGTTTGGGGTTTAGGGTTTTCGGTTTGGGGTTTCGGTTTGGGGGTTTGGGGGTTTGGGGTTTTGGGATTGGGGTTTGGGGTTTTGGGGTTTGGGGTTGGGGTTTGGGGTTTGGGGTTTAGGGTTTAGGTTTGGGGTTTAGGGTTTAGGGTTTAGGGTTTTGGGTTGGGGGTTTGGGGTTGGGGTTTTGGGGTTGGGGTTTGGGGATTTAGGGTTTGGGGTTTGGGGTTTTGGGGTTTGGGGTTTGGGGTTTGGGGTTTAGGGTTTTGGGTTTAGGGTTTTAGTTTTAGGGTTTTAGGGTTTGGGTTTTAGGGTTTTAGGATTTAGGGTTTAGGGTTTTAGGATTTAGGGTTTTAGGGATTTAGGGTTTAGGGTTTTAGGGTTTAGGGTTTTGCGTTTTAGGGTTTAGGGGTTTAGGGGTTTAGGGTTTTGGGTCTGGGGTGGGGTTTAGGGTTTGGGGTTTAGGGGTTTAGAGGTTAGGGTTTGGGGTTTCAGGGTTTAGGGCCTGGGGTTTTGGGTTTAGGGTTTTAGGGTTTTAGGTTAGGGTTTGGGTTTAGTGGTTTTGGGTTTCAGGGTTTTGGGGTTTTGGGTTTGGGGTCTGGGGTTTTGGGGTTTGGGGTTTGGGGTCTGGGGTTTCTGGGGTTTGGGGTTTGGGGTTTCTGGGTTTGGGGTTTGGGGTTTGGGTATGGCTGGGGTTTTGGGTATGGGGTTTTGGGTTTGGGGGTACTGGGTTTGGGGTTTGGGGTTTGGGGGTTTTGGGGTTTGGGGTTCTCGGGGTCTGGTTCGGGGCTCGGGGGTTCGGGGTTCGGGGTTTCGGGGTTCGGGGGTCGGGGTTCGGGGGTCGGGGTTGGGGGTCTGGGGTCGGGGTCTGGGGGTTGGGGTTTGGGGTTGGGGGTTGGGGTTGGGGTTTGGGGTTTGGGGTTTTAGGGTTTTGTGGTTTTAGGGTTTGGGGTTTGGGGTTTGGGGTTGGGGGTGGGGGTTGGGGTTGGGGTTTGGGGTTGGGGTCAGGGGTTGGGGTTTGGGGTTGGGGGCCTGGGGTTTGGGGTTTGGGGCTTGGGGTTTTTGGGGTTTGGGGTTGGGGGTTGGGGGTTTGGGGTTTGGGGGTTTGGGGGGTTTGGGGGTTTTGGGGTTTGGGGTTTTTGTGGGGTTTGGGGTCCGGGGTTTAGGGTTTAGGGTTTAGGGTTTAGGGTTTTTTTTTTGGAAAAAACACCCGGAGGGTGAGGGATTAGGCGGACCCCCAACCCGTAAATAGCACCAAAATAGAAAAATACATCAAGTTTCAAACAACCAACCCTATGCCGACAAACCCTGACAAAGGGAGGTAATCAAAGGGAAATAAGCCGCACCACTCAAGGTGGGCGAAAATCAAACAGTAAAAATACAAATAACAACACATAACTAATCGTAGATGGATGTCATCCGTCTACCTGCATTTAATTACGAACACGACTGGAAGGTCCATCACGAGCTCTCTGCCTCTCTAGAAGTCGTAGAGTCGTGAGCAAGAATCTTCGACTCTTCCCTCTAGTAGTGCAGACGATCAAGAGGGATACGGGTACTCGAATCAAATGTGTCGATTGATCTATCATGTCAAGGGCTCGGCACACTTGCGATCATCATCACAATCGGGAGGCATCAAATAGAGAGAGGTCGGGTCTCGGGGTCATCATCCCAAACAGACTCCTCAAATGACTCCTCAAGATCATCGAGTCATCGCCGCTCGTCTCTCATCGCAATCTCACCATCCTCCGTAACGACAAATCGGGACTCCCAAAGAATATCATCAATCTCATGGTGCGTCGAAGAATCATCATGGTGAGACGAAAAGGTCGTGGTGGCCGGGCACGGGGATGCTCCATAAAGGACTTGGCGAGCATGCCAAGATCCGGTCCCCCCACCGTCCTTCCACTCCCGCGCCACCGCCTCAACCCTCCGAAAGGTGTTGGGAGTAGGGACCCCCACAACCTCGCTTCCTCAACCACGGCCTTCCCCTTATCGGGGGTGGGCCGGTGTCCGGCTGACGACGATCCCGACCGGAATCTCGAGTAGGGGCTCAGTGGCGTCGCGCGGGACGAGGCTTATCCCCGTGATATAGCAACCGCAAGCTCGTGCCGACGTGACGACATCCCGTACAATACTTGGGGCGGTTCTTGTAAACCACCCTCCGGGTGTAGGAAATCCCACAAATATCGATCTCAAACTCCGTGATCGGCTCGCAATAAATCCATCTCAATGCAAACGCGAGCATAAGATAACTGGAGTGCTCACCGTCCGACGATCAACTCAAGAGGCTTGCCAAATTCCTTGGCAATAGTGAAAAGAGCATCCCCGTGAATCAAGTGGACAGCAAACCCGAAATCTAACCCACACATGAGCTATGGGAGCCTCGTGGTGAAAGATCAAAATCCGGGTCCACTTGAAGACCCGCATCGGACAACCTACGAATCATCCAAGAAGGTTGCATCCACATGCGGGTGAAATCCTCCTCAAGAGTGAATTTGATGCAGATGTGACAATAATTAACCCAGATCCATCTAAAATTACCCTTAAATCCCATGCGGAATAAAGAATAATTAATATCTTGGGGTGTGGGGATAGCATGCGAAAATTTCCCAAAGATAGATAGTTTCAAGGCCCCGACACCGAATTGATTTCATCACGAGAAAATTCAATTTTTAATTTTTTGTCTTCGCGAGTCACCGCACCAATTTTGAATTTTTGAATCATCAAAGAGGAGAAAGGAGGAATTTTGGGCTTGGGGAATTTCAGAATTTCTCCCACAATATTAGCAAAAGAGTTTGGGTTCGTGGGCTTGGGAGTAGTCAACAGTCAAGAAGGATCGAAATTTTGAGAATTAAAGAGTGGTTAGAGGAGGGCAGTGGGCTGCAAGAGGGGGTGAGGGTGGGCGAGAAGGCCGGGCTTGGGAAATAAAATGAGAAATGGGCCGGGAGGGGTTAATTGTGGCGGCAGAGGAGATTTAAATGAGGGAGTGGGCTGTGGTTGGTGAAGGCCCCAAGGAAAAAGAAGGAGGAGTGGGCAAGACGGGCCCAAGAAGGCGGCCCAGAGGATTAAAAGAAGGGTGGGAAATTCGCCATCAAGTGGGTATTGATCCCCTCGGACTCGCGAGCATGGGGGAAAAGGCAGGAGGTAAATCGCAAAGGTGGGGGTTCGATCCTCGACCAGAGAGGGAGGCGATTCTCGCCGGAAATAGGGGCGAAATGTTGGGAAGGGGTATTGAACCCACGACCGCGAGAGGTGAGGGTGGGCGCGCCGAGAGGGACACGCGGCGCCATACGGCAGCCTTCATTGGGTCGGGATGAGTCACAACCAATCTGATGGTTAGGATCAATTAAAGGGCGTGAACGGCCGGGATTTTTACTGGGTTTAGGGTTAAGAAAACCCTTTTTCGGCCGCTTGGGATTTGCAATGAAGAGGTATGGTCAACCATACTTTCAAAATCAGGCGTTTTTGTGGCAATATTTTGGGTAATCGAAGTGGACCCATTATCGAGGAAGCAGAAAACGACGACTTTCAGTGGAAAGAAGAAAGACGATCAATGAGATTTTGGGCAAGGGAGAATCGTGGTTCATTATCCAGAGGAGGGGACGAGCTCAAAATAGAGGTAAGAGATTTGTGGAATTAATGTTTGATTAATTCTTCATTTGAACGGCTATCAAACGGCCATTCATACGGATCAAAGTCAAGTCTTTTTCGTCCACAAGGGGAATGAAAACGATGGCACAAACACGCCCAAGCGATCTTTGCGGGGGATTTTACGAAATGAAGAGAGGTCCTCAAGAACACCAACAAGAGAGAGAGGAGGTGGGGAACCGATTGGGTATGGCCTCCACACCCCTTCGAGGAGAAGCAGAGCATTGGGTGCCCATGGAGTTTCGGCCAAAGCATGAATATCCCAAATCTAGCAGCCTTTTCAATTGGTTCATAAGAAGTGTAAACTTGGCTTAAAGTAGGACAGGTTCAAGACTACGCAAATATTTTTCGGCTTTTGAAAAAGAAGGAGATGCGGGCTTTTGGGGTCTTGAAGGACCAAAAATTGCAGGGAACAGGGTCTAGGTACGTTCGCTTTGAGTGGGATTAGTTGAAATAAGAGGGCGCTTATCCAAAGGGGATTGACGTGAGTTCATATTTTTGCAGGTGAAGGAGGGGCAAAGATTGCGTAACCGTGACAAGCGAGAGAAGAGAATGAAGATTCAAAAATTCAGGAAATTAACAAATACATGCAAGGGACAAAAAATTAAAACCATAAAATTAGAAAACCTGGATTTGATTGCGTAAACGGACCTCAAGGGGCAGTCCGTTAAAATCACAACGAACACCATATATTAATCGCCGGAATCGAAAGCCAACCGGCTGGCCATTGTTGATAAGTGTGTGCGTTCTTGGTGTTTTAGTGTGTAAGTGGTTAGAGATGGGAGAGAATTCTAGAGAGAGAGGAAAAGAGAGGAATGGTTTAGTGGTCTGGGGTTTAGTGGTCTGGGGGTTTGTGTGGTCTGGGTTTGTGTGGTTTCAGGGTTTGTGGCTCTTGGGTTTCCTTGGGGGCCTGGGGTTTTGTGGGCCTGGGGGCCTGGGGCCTGGTCTGGGCCTGGGGTCTGGGGTCTCTGGGGCCTCTGGGGTCTGGGGTCTGGGCTCTGGGTCTGGGGTCTGGGCCTGGGCCTGGGGGCCTGGGGCCTCGGGGGCCTGGCCTGGGGCCTGGGGGTCAGGGTCTGGGGGCCCGGAGTCTGGGGCCGGGCCAGGCTCGGGTCTGGGGGGGGTTGTGGCTTAGTCTGGGGCTTGGGTCTTGGGTCAGTCTGGGGTCTGGGTCAGCCAGGGGGTCAGTTTGGGGTCGGGGTCAGTCTGGGGTCTGGGGCCTGGGGGTCTGGGGGTCTGGTTCAGGTCAGTAGGCCTAGTGGCTCAGTGGCCTGTGGCTCAGTGGCTCGGCCTCGGGGGCTCTGGGGGCCTCGGGGGTCTGGGGCCTGGGCTCTGGGTTTCTTGGCCTGGGCCTTGGGTCCGGGGCTCTGGGGCTCTGGGGGCCTGGGGTCTGGGTCTGGGGTCTGGGGGTCTGGGGCCTGGGGTCGGGGTCGGGGTCTTGGGGGTCAGTCAGGTCAAATAGGGGCCGGGTCAGTCTGGGGCTGGGGCTCTGGGGCCCGGGGCTCTGGGGGGGCTCTGGGGGCCTGGGGCCTGGGGGCTCTGGGGTTTCTGGGGTCTGGGGGTCTGGGGTCCCGGGGGTCTGGGGCTCTGGGGCTCCGGGGGCTCTGGGCTCTGGCCTTGGGCCTTGGGCTCTGGCCTGGGCCTGGGGCTTTGCCTCTGGGGCCTGGGCCTGGGCTGGGGGTCTGGGGCCGGGGTCAGCTCAGGGGTCATGGGCTCCGGGGGCTCTGGGGCCTGGGCCTCGGGCCTGGGGTCTGGGGTCTGGGGGTCTCGGGGTCTGGGGTCTGGGGGCTCTCGGGGGTCGGGGTTAGGGGCTTGGGGTCTGGGGGTCTGGGGTCTGGGGTCTGGGGCCCGGGGGTCGGGGGCCTGGCCCGTGGCCTGGGCCTGGCCTGGCCTGGGGTCCTGGCCTGGGGTCCGGGGTCCGGGGTCCGGGTCCGGGGGTTTAGGTCTCGGGTTTAGGGTCTCGGGGTTTGTGGTCGGGTTTAGCTGGGGCCTGGGGGCCTGGGGGCTCGGGGGCCTGGGGGTCAGGGGCCTGGGGTCCGGGGGCCTGGGGGCTCAGCTCGGGCCTCGGGCCTGGGGCCTGGGCTCTGGCCTGGGGTCTGGGGCCTGGGCCTGGGGCCTGGGCTCGGGGCCTCTCTGGGGCCTGGGGTTTCGGGGGCTCCTGGGGTCCGGGGTCCGGGTCCGGGTCTGGGTCCTGGGGTCCGGGGTCCGGGGCTCGGGGGTCTCGGGGCTCTGGGGGTCCGGGGTCTGGGTCCGGGGTCCGGGGTCCGGTCCGGGGTCTCGGGGTCTGGGTCCCAGTGGGTTAGTGGTCTAGGTCAGGTCTGGTGGTCTCAAGCTGGGGTCAGGCCTGGTTGGGGGTCTGGGGTTTAGGCTGGCCCAGTTTGTGCTCAGTGGCTTCAGGTTTGAGGCCTAGGCTCAGTGGCCCAGTGGCCCAGTGGCTCAGTGTGGCTCAGGCTCAGTGGCTCAGTGGCCCAGGCCTGTGGCCCAGGGCTCAGGGCCAGGCCTGTGGCTCAGTGGCCCAGGCTCAGTGGCCCAGGCTCAGTGGCTCAGTGGCAGGCCTGTGGCTCAGTGGCTCAGTGGCCCAGTGGCCCAGGGCTCAGTGGCTCAGTGGCCCAGTGGCTCAGGCTCAGTGGCCTGTGGCCCAGTGGCCTCAGGCCCAGGCCAGGCCAGGCCCAGTGGCTCAGTGGCCCAGGCCCAGTGGCTCAGTGGCTCAGTGGCCCAGGCCCAGTGGCCTGGGCTCAGTGGCCCAGTGGCCCAGTGGCCTGTGGCCTGTGGCCCAGGGGCTCAGTGGCCTCAGTGGCCCAGGGCCCAGTGGCCCAGTGGCCTGGTGGCCTGTGGCTCAGTGGCCTGTGGCCCAGGGGCTCAGTGGCCCAGGCCTGGCCCAGGCCTGGTGGCCTGGGCTCAGTGGCCCAGGGCCTGGTGGCTCAGTGGCTCAGGGCTCAGTGGCCCAGGCCTGGGTGGCCCAGTGGCTCAGGCCTGGGGCTCAGTGGCCCAGTGGCCTCAGGCCTGTGGCCTCAGTGGCCCAGTGGCTCAGTGGCTCAGTGGCCCAGGCCTGGCTCAGTGGCTCAGTGGCCCAGTGGCCTCAGGCCCAGTGGCCTGGTGGCCTCAGGGCTCAGTGGCTCAGTGGCCCAGTGGCCTAGTGGCCTCAGGGCCCAGTGGCCCAGTGGCCCAGTGGCCTCAGTGGCCTGGTGGCCCAGGCCTGTGGCCCAGGGCCTAGTGGCCCAGTGGCTCAGTGGCCCAGTGGCTCAGTGGCCCAGGGCCCAGTGGCCTAGTGGCCTGTGTGGCCCAGTGGCCCAGTGGCCCAGGCTCAGGCTCAGTGGCCTGTGGCCCAGGGCCTAGGCCTAGTGGCTCAGTGGCTCAGGGCCTAGTGGCTCAGTGGCTCAGTGGCCTGGGCCCAGGGCCTGGTGGCTCAGTGGCCTGGGGGCCTGGGGCCTGTGGCTCAGTGGCCTGGTGGCTCAGTGGCCCAGGGCCCAGGGCCTGGGCCTCAGTGGCCCAGTGGCCTCAGTGGCTCAGTGGCCCAGTGGCCTGTGGCCCAGGGCCTAGTGGCCCAGGCCTGTGGCTCAGTGGCCTCAGTGGCCTGGTGGCTCAGTGGCTCAGTGGCTCAGGGCCCAGTGGCCTGGCTCAGTGGCCCAGGGCTCAGTGGCCTGGTGGCCCAGTGGCTCAGTGGCTCAGTGGCCCAGGCCTGGCCTGGGCCTCAGGGCTCAGGCCCAGTGGCCTAGCAGGCCCAGTGGCCTGTGGCTCAGTGGCCCAGTGGCCCAGTGGCCTGTGTGGCCTGTGGCCCAGGCCTGGCTCAGTGGCCCAGGGCCCAGGGCCCAGTGGCCCAGTGGCCCAGTGGCCCAGGCCTAGGCCCAGGCCTCAGGCCCAGGGCCCAGGCCCAGTGGCCCAGGCCCAGGCTCAGTGGCCTCAGTGGCCCAGTGGCCTGTGGCCCAGTGGCTCAGTGGCTCAGTGGCCTGAGTGGCCCAGTGGCCCAGTGGCCCAGTGGCCCAGGCTCAGGCCTGTGGCTCAGGCCCAGGCCTGTGTGGCCCAGGCCCAGGGCCCAGTGGCCCAGGCCTGTGGCCTGTGGCCTAGTGGCTCAGTGGCTCAGTGGCCTGTGTGGCCCAGTGGCCTGTGGCCCAGGCCTGTGGCCCAGTGGCCCAGGCCCAGGGCCTGTGGCCTGTGGCCCAGTGGCCCAGGGCCTGTGGCCCAGTGGCCCAGTGGCCTAGGCTCAGTGGCTCAGTGGCCTGGTGGCCCAGTGGCCCAGTGGCCCAGTGGCCTGTGTGGCTCAGTGGCCTGTGGCCCAGTGGCTCAGTGGCCTAGGCCCAGGGCTCAGTGGCCTAGGCCTGGCCCAGTGGCCCAGGCCCAGTGGCCCAGGGCCTGGTGGCCCAGGCTCAGTGGCCTGTGGCTCAGTGGCCCAGGCCTGGTGGCCCAGGCTCAGTGGCTCAGTGGCCTGTGTGGCCCAGTGGCCCAGGCTCAGTGGCTCAGTGGCCTGTGGCCCAGGCCCAGTGGCTCAGTGGGCTCAGTGGCCCAGGGCCTCAGTGGCCCAGTGGCCCAGGGCTCAGTGGCCCAGGCCCAGTGGCCCAGTGGCTCAGTGGCCCAGTGGCTCAGTGGCCCAGTGGCCCAGTGGCCCAGTGGCCTGTGGCCCAGGCCTAGGCCCAGTGGCCCAGTGGCCTGTGTGGCCCAGGGCCTAGGCCCAGTGTGGCCTGTGGCCCAGTGGCCCAGTGGCTCAGGCCCAGTGGCCCAGGGCCTGTGGCTCAGTGGCCCAGTGGCCTAGTGGCCCAGGCCTGGTGGCCTGTGGCCTGTGGCTCAGTGGCCCAGTGGCCTCAGTGGCCCAGGGCCTAGTGGCCTGTGGCCCAGGCTCAGGCCCAGGCTCAGTGGCTCAGTGGCCCAGGGCCCAGTGGCCCAGTGGCTCAGTGGCCCAGGCCCAGTGGCCTGTGTGGCCCAGTGGCCCAGGCCCAGTGGCCTAGGCCCAGTGGCCCAGTGGCTCAGTGGCTCAGTGGCTCAGTGGCCCAGTGGCCCAGGCCTGTGGCCCAGTGGCCCAGTGGCCTGTGGCCTGTGGCCCAGTGGCCTAGGCCCAGTGGCCCAGGCCCAGGGCTCAGTGGCCCAGTGGCCCAGTGGCCCAGGGCCTGTGGCCCAGTGGCCTGGTGGCCCAGGCCCAGTGGCCCAGTGGCTCAGTGGCCCAGGCCCAGTGGCCCAGGCCTCCAGTGGCTCAGTGGCCCAGGCCCAGGGCCTAGTGGCCCAGGCCTGGTGGCCAGTGGCCCAGTGGCTCAGTGGCCTGGTGGCCCAGGCCCAGTGGCCCAGTGGCCCAGTGGCCCAGGGCCAGTGGCTCAGTGGCTCAGTGGCCTAGGCAGTGGCCCAGGGCCCAGGCCCAGGCTCAGTGGCCCAGGCCAGGCTCAGTGGCCCAGTGGCCCAGGGCTCAGTGGCCCAGTGGCCTCAGTGGCCCAGTGGCCTGTGGCCCAGTGGCTCAGTGGCTCAGTGGCTCAGTGGCCTCAGTGGCCTCAGTGGCTCAGTGGCCCAGTGGCCTGTGGCCAGGCTCAGTGGCCCAGGCCTGTGGCCTGGGCCCAGTGGCTCAGTGGCCTCAGTGTGGCTCAGTGGCCCAGGGCCTCAGTGGCCTGTGGCCCAGTGGCCCAGTGGCCCAGTGGCCCAGTGGCCTGGGCCTGGTGGCCTCAGTGGCCCAGGCCTGTGGCTCAGTGGCCTCAGTGGCTCAGTGGCCTGGTGGCCCAGTGGCCCAGTGGCCTGTGGCCCAGGGCCCAGTGGCCCAGGCCCAGTGGCCCAGTGGCCCAGTGGCCTAGGGCCTGGCCCAGTGGCTCAGGCCCAGGCCTCAGTGGCCCAGGCTCAGTGGCCTGGCCCAGGCCTCAGGCCTGGCCTGTGGCCCAGGGCCAGGCTCAGTGGCTCAGTGGCTCAGTGGCCCAGGCCTGGCCCAGTGGCCTGGTGGCCCAGGGCCCAGTGGCCCAGGCCCAGGCCCAGGCCTGGTGGCCCAGTGGCCCAGGCCCAGGCCCAGGGCCAGGGCCCAGGCTCAGTGGCCAGGCCTGTGGCCCAGTGGCCCAGGCTCAGTGGCCCAGTGGCTCAGTGGCCTGTGGCTCAGTGGCCTAGGCCCAGGCCTGTGTGGCCTGTGGCCCAGTGGCCCAGTGGCTCAGTGGCCCAGGGCCCAGGCTCAGTGGCCCAGTGGCCCAGGCCCAGTGGCTCAGTGGCCTGTGGCTCAGTGGCCCAGTGGCCTGGTGGCCTAGGCCCAGGGCCTCAGTGGCCCAGTGGCCTCAGTGGCTCAGTGGCTCAGTGGCCTAGTGGCCTGTGGCCCAGTGGCCCAGTGGCCCAGTGGCCCAGTGGCCCAGGCCCAGTGGCCCAGTGGCCCAGTGGCCCAGGGCTCAGTGGCCTGTGGCCCAGTGGCTCAGTGGCCTGTGGCCCAGGCCTGTGGCTCAGTGGCCCAGTGGCCCAGGCCCAGGGCCCAGGGCTCAGTGGCCTGGTGGCCCAGGGCCCAGTGGCCCAGGCTCAGTGGCCCAGTGGCCTCAGTGGCCCAGGCTCAGGCCCAGTGGCCCAGGCCTCAGTGGCCCAGTGGCCCAGTGGCCTCAGGCTCAGTGGCCCAGGCTCAGTGGCCTGTGGCCCAGGCCCAGTCAGGCCCAGGCCTGTGGCCCAGGGCTCAGTGGCCCAGGGCCCAGTGGCCCAGTGGCCCAGGGCCCAGGGCCCAGTGGCCCAGGCCCAGGGCCCAGGCCCAGTGGCCTGTGGCTCAGTGGCCTGTGGCTCAGTGGCCCAGTGGCCTGTGGCTCAGTGGCCCAGGGCCCAGGCCCAGGGCCTCAGTGGCTCAGGGCCCAGTGGCCTCAGTGGCCCAGGGCTCAGTGGCCCAGGCCCAGTGGCCCAGGCCAGTGGCCCAGGCCTAGGCCCAGTGGCTCTAGGCCCAGGCCTGTGGCCCAGTGGCTCAGTGGCTCAGTGGCCTCAGTGGCTCAGTGGCTCAGGGCCTGGCCTGTGGCCCAGTGGCCCAGTGGCCCAGGGCCTCAGTGGCTCAGTGGCCTAGGGCCCAGGGCCTAGGCTCAGTGGCCCAGGCCCAGTGGCTCAGGCCCAGGCCCAGTGGCCTCAGTGGCCCAGTGGCCTGGCCAGTGGCTCAGTGGCCCAGTGGCCTGTGGCTCAGTGGCCCAGGGCCCAGTGGCCTCAGTGGCCCAGGGCTCAGTGGCTCAGTGGCCTCAGTGGCCCAGTGGCTCAGTGGCTCAGTGGCCCAGTGGCTCAGTGGCCTCCAGTGGCCTGGTGGCCCAGTGGCCAGTGGCCCAGGGCTCAGTGGCCCAGTGGCCCAGTGGCCTGTGGCCCAGTGGCCCAGGCCTGGCCCAGTGGCCCAGGGCTCAGTGGCTCAGGGCCCAGGCCCAGTGGCCTGTGGCTCAGTGGCCCAGGGCTCAGTGGCTCAGTGGCCTGTGGCCCAGTGGCCTGTGTGGCCCAGGGCTCAGGCCCAGTGGCCCAGTGGCCCAGTGGCCCAGTGGCCCAGTGGCCCAGTGGCCCAGTGGCCTGTGTGGCCCAGGCCCAGGCCCAGGGCCCAGGGCCCAGTGGCCCAGTGGCTCAGTGGCCCAGGCCCAGTGGCTCAGTGGCCTCAGTGGCCTGTGGCTCAGTGGCTCAGTGGCTCAGTGGCTCAGTGGCCCAGGGCTCAGTGGCCCAGGGCCCAGTGGCCTAGGCTCAGTGGCTCAGTGGCCCAGTGGCCCAGTGGCCCAGTGGCCCAGGCCCAGTGGCTCAGTGGCCCAGGCCCAGTGGCCTCAGTGGCCCAGTGGCTCAGTGGCCCAGTGGCCCAGTGGCCTGTGGCTCAGTGGCCCAGGCCTGTGGCCCAGTGGCCCAGTGGCCTAGTGGCCCAGGCCCAGTGGCCCAGTGGCCCAGGCCCAGTGGCCCAGGCCCAGGGCCTGTGGGCCCAGTGGCCTCAGGGCCTCAGTGGCCCAGGCCCAGTGTGGCTCAGTGGCCCAGGGCTCAGTGGCCCAGGGCCTAGGGCTCAGTGGCCAGGCTCAGTGGCCTGTGGCTCAGTGGCCCAGTGGGCCCAGTGGCCCAGTGGCCCAGTGGCCCAGGGCCTCAGTGGCCCAGGCTCAGTGGCTCAGTGGCCTGTGGCCTGGTGGCCCAGTGGCCTGTGGCCCAGTGGCTCAGTGGCTCAGGCCCAGGCTCAGTGGCCCAGTGGCTCAGTGGCCCAGTGGCTCAGTGGCCCAGTGGCCTCAGTGGCTCAGTGGCTCAGTGGCCTAGGCCCAGGCCCAGTGGCCCAGGGCCCAGTGGCCTAGGCCTCAGTGGCTCAGTGGCCTCAGTGGCCCAGGGCCCAGTGGCCCAGTGGCCTCAGTGGCCCAGGCTCAGGCTCAGTGGCCTGTGTGGCCTGTGGCCCAGTGGCCCAGGGCCTGTGGCTCAGTGGCCCAGTGGCCCAGTGGCCCAGTGGCCCAGTGGCTCAGTGGCCCAGGCAGGCCCAGTGGCCCAGGCCCAGTGGCCTAGGGCCTCAGTGGCCCAGTGGCCCAGGCTCAGTGGCCCAGTGGCCTGTGGCCCAGTGTCAGTGGCCCAGTGGCCTGTGGCTCAGTGGCCCAGTGGCCCAGGGCTCAGTGGCCCAGTGGCCCAGGGCCCAGTGGCCCAGGGCCCAGGGCCTCAGTGGCCCAGGGCCCAGGGCCCAGTGGCCCAGGGCTCAGTGGCCTGGTGTGGCTCAGGCCTCAGGCTCAGGCCCAGGGCCCAGTGGCCTAGGCCCAGGGCTCAGTGGCCCAGTGGCCTCAGGCCCAGTGGCTCAGTGGCCCAGGCCTGTGGCCCAGTGGCCCAGTGGCCCAGGCTCAGTGGCCCAGTGGCCCAGTGGCCCAGGGCCCAGTGGCTCAGTGGCCCAGGGCCCAGTGGCCCAGTGGCCCAGTGGCCCAGTGGCTCAGTGGCCCAGTGGCTCAGTGGCCCAGTGGCCTGTGGCCCAGTGGCCCAGTGGCTCAGTGGCCCAGTGGCCTGTGGCCCAGTGGCCCAGGGCCCAGTGGCCCAGGGCCCAGTGGCCTCAGGCCCAGGGCTCAGTGGCCCAGGGCCTGTGGCCTAGTGGCCCAGTGGCCCAGTGGCCTGTGTGGCTCAGTGGCCCAGTGGCCCAGTGGCTCAGTGGCCCAGTGGCCTGGTGGCCTGTGTGGCCCAGTGGCCCAGTGGCCCAGTGGCCTCAGGGCCCAGTGGCCCAGGGCCTGGGCAGGCCCAGTGGCCCAGGCCCAGGGCCCAGTGGCCCAGGCCTCAGTGGCCCAGTGGCCCAGTGGCCTCAGGCCTGGTGGCCCAGGCCCAGGCCCAGTGGCCCAGGCCTCAGTGGCCCAGTGGCCCAGGGCCCAGTGGCCTCAGTGGCCTGTGGCTCAGTGGCCCAGGCCCAGTGGCCCAGGGCCCAGTGGCCTGTGGCCCAGGCCCAGGCCTAGGCCCAGTGGCCTCAGTGGCTCAGTGCCTGGTGGCCCAGTGGCCTCAGTGGCCCAGGGCCCAGTGGCCCAGGGCTCAGTGGCTCAGTGGCCCAGGCCTGTGGCTCAGTGGCCCAGTGGCTCAGTGGCTCAGTGGCCCAGTGGCCCAGTGGCCCAGGCCCAGGCCCAGTGGCCCAGGCCTGTGGCCCAGGGCCCAGGGCCCAGGGCTCAGTGGCCCAGTGGCCCAGTGGCCCAGTGGCCCAGGCTCAGTGGCCCAGTGGCTCAGTGGCCTGTGGCCCAGTGGCCTCAGTGGCTCAGTGGCTCAGTGGCTCAGTGGCCCAGTGGCCCAGTGGCCCAGTGGCCCAGGCCCAGTGGCTCAGTGGCCCAGTGGCCCAGGGCCCAGGCCTGTGGCCTAGTGGCCCAGGGCCTCAGTGGCCCAGGCCCAGTGGCTCAGTGGCCCAGGGCCTGGTGGCAGGCTCAGTGGCCCAGTGGCTCAGTGGCCTGTGGCCCAGTGGCTCAGTGGCCTGTGGCCCAGTGGCCTGTGGCTCAGTGGCTCAGTGGCCCAGGGCCCAGGCTCAGGCCCAGGCTCAGTGGCCTCAGTGGCTCAGTGGCTCAGTGGCCTGTGGCTCAGTGGCTCAGTGGCTCAGTGGCCCAGGGCCCAGGGCTCAGTGGCCCAGTGGCCCAGTGGCTCAGTGGCCTCCCAGTGGCCCAGTGGCCCAGTGGCTCAGTGGCCCAGTGGCCTGTGGCCTGTGGCCCAGGGCTCAGTGGCCCAGGCCCAGTGGCCCAGTGGCTCAGTGGCCCAGGCCCAGGCCTGTGGCTCAGTGGCCCAGTGGCTCAGTGGCTCAGTGGCCCAGGCTCAGTGGCCCAGTGGCTCAGTGGCCTGGTGGCTCAGTGGCCCAGTGGCTCAGGCCCAGGGCTCAGTGGCCCAGTGGCTCAGTGGCCTAGTGGCCCAGGCTCAGTGTGGCTCAGTGGCCTGTGGCCCAGGCTCAGTGGCCTGGGCCTGTGGCCCAGTGGCCTAGGCTCAGTGGCCCAGGGCCCAGTGGCTCAGTGGCCCAGTGGCCCAGGCCTGGTGGCCCAGTGGCCCAGGCCCAGTGGCCCAGTGGCCCAGTGGCCCAGGCCCAGGCCCAGGCCCAGGCTCAGTGGCCTCAGTGGCCTGTGGCCTGTGGCCCAGTGGCCCAGGCTCAGTGGCCCAGTGGCCTCAGGCCCAGGCCCAGTGGCCCAGGCTCAGTGGCTCAGTGGCCCAGGCCTCCAGTGGCCCAGTGGCCTGTGGCCCAGGGCCCAGGCCTGTGGCTCAGTGCTCAGTGGCCCAGTGGCCCAGGGCCCAGGCCCAGTGGCCCAGGCCCAGGGCCCAGTGGCCCAGTGGCCTGTGGCCCAGGGCCCAGGCTCAGTGGCTCAGGCTCAGTGGCCCAGGGCCCAGGGCCCAGTGGCCCAGTGGCCCAGGGCCCAGGGCCCAGTGGCCCAGGCCTGTGGCTCAGTGGCCTGTGGCTCAGTGGCCCAGTGGCCTCAGTGGCCCAGTGGCTCAGTGGCCCAGGGCTCAGGGCCTGTGGCCCAGTGGCTCAGTGGCCCAGGGCCCAGTGGCCTGGTGGCCCAGTGGCCCAGTGGCCCAGTGGCCCAGTGGCCCAGTGGCCCAGTGGCTCAGTGGCTCAGTGGCCTCAGTGGCTCAGTGGCCTCAGTGGCCTGTGGCCCAGTGGCCCAGTGGCCCAGGCTCAGTGGCCCAGGCCCAGGCCTCCAGGCTCCAGGCTCCAGTGGCCCAGGCCCAGTGGCCTGTGGCCCAGGCCCAGTGGCCCAGGCCTGGTGGCCCAGGGCTCAGTGGCCCAGGCCTGTGGCTCAGTGGCCTCAGTGGCCTGTGGCCCAGTGGCCTCAGTGGCCCAGTGGCCCAGTGGCTCAGGCTCAGTGGCCTGTGTGGCTCAGTGGCCCAGTGGCCTGTGGCCCAGGGCCCAGGGCCCAGGCTCAGTGGCCCAGTGGCCTCAGGGCCCAGGCTCAGTGGCCCAGTGGCCTGTGGGCCTGTGTGGCCCAGTGGCTCAGTGGCCTCAGTGGCCCAGGCCCAGGCCCAGTGGCCCAGGCCCAGTGGCCTCAGTGGCCCAGGCCTGGCCCAGGGCCCAGGCCTGGGCAGTGGCCTAGGCCCAGTGGCCAGTGGCTCAGGCCCAGTGGCTCAGTGGCCTGTGGCCCAGGGCCCAGGCCCAGTGGCCCAGTGGCCTGTGGCCCAGTGGCCCAGTGGCCCAGGCCCAGGCTCAGTGGCCCAGGTGGCCTGTGGCCCAGTGGCTCAGGCTCAGTGGCCCAGGGCTCAGTGGCCCAGGGCCTGTGGCTCAGTGGCTCAGGCCTGTGGCCCAGTGGCCTAGGCCTCAGTGGCCCAGTGGCCTGTGGCCCAGGCTCAGTGGCCCAGTGGCCCAGTGGCCCAGGGCCCAGGCCCAGTGGCTCAGTGGCCTCAGGCCCAGTGGCCCAGGCCCAGGCCTGTGTGGCCCAGGGCTCAGTGGCTCAGTGGCCCAGGGCTCAGGCCCAGTGGCCTCAGTGGCCCAGGGCCCAGTGGCCCAGTGGCCCAGGGCCTCAGTGGCCTGTGGCCCAGTGGCTCAGTGGCCTGTGGCCCAGTGGCTCAGTGGCCCAGTGGCCCAGTGGCCCAGGCCCAGTGGCTCAGTGGCCCAGGCCCAGGCCCAGTGGCCCAGGCCCAGTGGCCCAGTGGCCCAGGCCCAGTGGCCTGTGGCCCAGGCCTGTGGCCCAGTGGCCCAGTGGCTCAGTGGCCTCAGTGGCCCAGTGGCCTCAGTGGCTCAGTGGCCCAGTGGCCCAGTGGCCCAGTGGCCTGTGGCTCAGGGCCTGTGGCCCAGGGCCTAGGCCAGTGGCCCAGTGGCCCAGGCCCAGGCCTGGCCCAGGCCCAGTGGCCTGTGGCTCAGTGGCCTGTGGCCCAGGCCCAGTGGCCCAGGCCCAGTGGCCCAGGCCTGTGGCTCAGTGGCCTGGCCCAGGCCTGGCCCAGTGGCCTGTGGCCCAGGCTCAGTGGCCTGTGGCCCAGTGGCTCAGTGGCCCAGTGGCCCAGTGGCCCAGGGCCTGTGGCCCAGTGGCCTCAGTGGCTCAGTGGCCCAGGGCCAGTGGCCCAGGGCCTGTGGCCTCAGTGGCTCAGGCCTCAGTGGCCCAGTGGCCTCAGTGGCCCAGGGCCTGGCAGGCCTGGCCTGGGCCCAGTGGCCTCAGGCCCAGTGGCTCAGTGGCCCAGGGCCTCAGTGGCCCAGTGGCCTCAGTGGCCTCAGTGGCCTGTGGCCCAGTGGCCTAGTGGCCCAGGGCCCAGGCCTGTGGCCCAGTGGCCCAGGGCTCAGTGGCTCAGTGGCCCAGGGCCTAGCCAGTGGCCTAGGCCCAGTGGCTCAGTGGCCTGAGTGGCCCAGGCTCAGTGGCTCAGTGGCCTAGGCTCAGTGGCCTCAGTGGCCTCAGTGGCTCAGTGGCCCAGGCCTCAGGCCAGGGCCCAGGGCCCAGTGGCCCAGTGGCCCAGTGGCTCAGTGGCCCAGGCCCAGGCCTCAGGTGGCCCAGGCCTCAGTGGCCCAGTGGCCCAGTGGCCTCAGGGCCTGTGGCCCAGTGGGCTCCAGTGGCTCAGTGGCCCAGGGCCCAGTGGCCTGTGGCTCAGTGGCCTGGCAGGCCTCAGTGGCCCAGGGCTCAGTGGCCCAGTGGCCTGGTGGCCCAGTGGCCCAGTGGCTCAGTGGCCCAGGCTCAGTGGCCCAGGGCCCAGGGCCCAGTGGCCCAGGCCCAGGCCTGTGGCCCAGGTCAGGCTCAGTGGCCCAGGGCCTCAGTGGCCTGTGGCCCAGTGGCCTCAGTGGCTCAGGCCTCAGTGGCTCAGTGGCCCAGGGCCTAGGCTCAGTGGCCCAGGCCCAGGCCTCAGTGGCCCAGGCCCAGGCCTGTGGCCCAGGCCTCAGTGGCTCAGTGGCCCAGGGCCCTCAGTGGCCCAGGGCCTCAGGCTCAGTGGCTCAGTGGCCCAGGCCTCAGTGGCCTGTGGCCCAGGCCTGTGGCTCAGTGGCCAGTGGCCCAGGGCCCAGGCCCAGTGGCCCAGGGCTCAGTGGCCCAGGGCCCAGTGGCCTAGTGGCCCAGGGCCCAGTGGCCCAGTGGCTCAGGCCTCAGTGGCCCAGGCCTCAGTGGCCTCAGTGGCTCAGTGGCCTGTGTGGCCCAGGCCTCCAGGCCCAGTGGCCCAGGCTCAGTGGCCCAGGCCTAGTGGCTCAGTGGCCCAGGGCCCAGGCCCAGGCCCAGTGGCCCAGGGCCTCAGTGGCCCAGGCCCAGTGGCCCAGGGCCCAGTGGCCCAGTGGCCCAGTGGCTCAGTGGCCTGTCAGTGGCCTGTGGCCCAGTGGCCCAGGCCCAGGGCTCAGGCTCAGTGGCCCAGGGCTCAGTGGCCCAGTGGCCCAGTGGCCCAGTGGCCCAGGCCCAGTGGCCCAGGCCTCAGTGGCCCAGGCCCAGTGGCCCAGTGGCCTCAGTGGCCTCAGTGGCCCAGTGGCCTGTGGCCCAGTGGCTCAGTGGCCCAGTGGCTCAGTGGCCCAGGCTCAGTGGCCTGTGGCCCAGGGCCCAGGTGGCCCAGGCTCAGTGGCCCAGGCCCAGTGGCCCAGTGGCCTCAGGCCTGTGGCCCAGTGGCCCAGTGGCTCAGTGGCCCAGGGCCCAGGCCCAGGGCTCAGTGGCCCAGTGGCCCAGTGGCCTGTCAGTGGCCCAGGCTCAGTGGCCCAGTGGCTCAGGCCCAGGCCCAGTGGCCTAGGCCTGTGGCCCAGGCCCAGTGGCCCAGTGGCTCAGTGGCCCAGTGGCTCAGTGGCCCAGTGGCCCAGTGGCCCAGGGCCTGGCCCAGTGGCCTGTGGCCCAGTGGCCTGTGGCCTGTGGCCCAGTGGCTCAGTGGCCCAGGCCCAGTGGCCCAGTGGCCTGTGTGGCCCAGGCCCAGGCCTGGTGGCCCAGTGGCCTGTGGCCCAGGGCTCAGGCCTGGTGGCCCAGTGGCTCAGTGGCTCAGGCTCAGTGGCTCAGTGGCCCAGGCTCAGTGGCCCAGTGGCTCAGTGGCCTGTGGCCCAGGCCCAGTGGCCCAGGGCCCAGTGGCCCAGGCCCAGTGGCCTGTGGCCCAGGGCCTAGGGCCCAGTGGCCCAGGCCCAGTGGCCTAGGCCCAGGCTCAGTGGCCTGGTGGCCCAGGGCTCAGTGGCCCAGTGGCTCAGTGGCCCAGTGGCTCAGTGGCCCAGTGGCTCAGTGGCCCAGTGGCCCAGTGGCCCAGTGGCCCAGGCCCAGTGGCCTGTGGCCCAGGCCCAGTGGCCCAGGCCCAGTGGCTCAGTGGCTCAGTGGCCCAGTGGCCCAGTGGCTCAGTGGCTCAGTGGCCTGGTGGCCCAGGCTCAGTGGCCCAGTGGCCCAGGCCCAGTGGCCCAGTGGCCCAGGGCCCAGTGGCCCAGGCCCAGGCCCAGGGCCCAGTGGCCCAGGCTCAGTGGCCCAGGGCCCAGGCCTGGTGGCCCAGTGGCTCAGTGGCCTGTGGCCTAGTGGCCCAGGGCTCAGTGGCTCAGTGGCCCAGTGGCCCAGGCCCAGGGCCCAGTGGCCTCAGGCCTGTAGTGGCCCAGTGGCTCAGTGGCCTCAGTGGCCCAGGGCCCAGTGGCCCAGGGCTCAGTGGCCCAGTGGCCCAGTGGCCCAGGCTCAGTGGCCCAGTGGCCCAGTGGCCCAGTGGCTCAGTGGCCCAGGCCCAGTGGCCCAGTGGCCCAGTGGCCCAGTGGCCCAGTGGCTCAGTGGCCCAGTGGCCCAGTGGCCCAGGCCCAGTGGCCCAGTGGCCCAGTGGCCCAGTGGCCCAGGCCCAGTGGCCCAGGGCTCAGTGGCCCAGTGGCCCAGGCTCAGTGGCCCAGTGGCCCAGTGGCCTGTAGCCCAGTGGCCCAGTGGCTCAGTGGCCTGTGGCCCAGGCCTCAGTGGCCCAGTGGCTCAGTGGCCCAGTGGCTCAGTGGCCCAGTGGCCTGTGTGGCCTGTGGCCCAGGGCCTAGGGCCCAGTGGCCTGTGGCAGGCCCAGTGGCCCAGTGGCCTGGTGGCTCAGGGCTCAGTGGCTCAGTGGCCTGGTGGCCCAGTGGCCTCAGTGGCTCAGTGGCTCAGTGGCTCAGTGGCCTGGTGGCCCAGGCTCAGTGGCCCAGTGGCTCAGTGGCTCAGTGGCTCAGTGGCCCAGGGCCCAGTGGCCCAGTGGCCCAGGGCCCAGGGCCTCAGTGGCCCAGGCCTGGTGGCCCAGTGGCTCAGTGGCCCAGTGGCTCAGTGGCTCAGTGGCCCAGTGGCTCAGTGGCCCAGTGGCCCAGTGGCCCAGTGGCCTGTGGCTCAGTGGCTCAGTGGCCCAGGCCCAGTGGCCCAGTGGCCTGTGGCCAGTGGCCCAGGGCCCAGTGGCTCAGTGGCCCAGTGGCCCAGTGGCCCAGGCTCAGAGGCCTCAGTGGCTCAGTGGCCCAGTGGCTCAGTGGCCCAGTGGCCCAGTGGCTCAGTGGCCCAGTGGCTCAGGCCCAGGCCCAGTGGCCTGTGGCCCAGTGGCCCAGTGGCCCAGTGGCCCAGGCCCAGTGGCCCAGGCCCAGTGGCCCAGGGCCTGTGGCCCAGTGGCCCAGTGGCCCAGTGGCCTAGTGGCCCAGTGGCCTGTGGCTCAGTGGCCCAGGGCCCAGTGGCCCAGTGGCTCAGTGGCCCAGTGGCTCAGTGGGCCCAGTGGCTCAGTGGCCCAGTGGCCTGTGGCCTAGTACCCAGGGCCTAGGCCTCAGTGGCCCAGGCCTCAGTGGCCCAGTGGCCCAGGCCCAGGCCTCAGTGGCTCAGTGGCCCAGTGGCCTCAGTGGCCTGTGGCCCAGGGCCTAGGTGGCTCAGTGGCCTGTGGCCCAGTGGCCTGTGGCCCAGGGCTCAGTGGCCTGGTGGCCTGTGGCTCAGTGGCTCAGTGGCCCAGGCCCAGGGCCCAGTGGCCCAGTGGCTCAGTGGCCCAGGGCCCAGGCCCAGGGCCCAGGCCCAGTGGCCTCAGTGGCCCAGGGCTCAGTGGCTCAGTGGCTCAGTGGCCTCAGTGGCCCAGTGGCCCAGTGGCCCAGGGCCCAGGCCCAGTGGCTCAGTGGCCTCAGGGCCCAGTGGCCCAGTGGCCCAGTGGCTCAGTGGCCTGTGGCCCAGGGCCTCAGTGGCCCAGTGGCCTGTGTGGCCCAGTGGCCCAGTGGCCCAGGCCCAGGGCCTAGTGGCCCAGTGGCCTAGGGCCCAGGCCTCAGTGGCCTGTGGCTCAGTGGCCTGGTGGCCCAGGGCTCAGTGGCCCAGTGGCCCAGGGCCTGTGTGGCCCAGTGGCTCAGTGGCCCAGTGGCTCAGGCCCAGTGGCCCAGGCCCAGTGGCCCAGTGGCTCAGTGGCCCAGTGGCTCAGTGGCCCAGTGGCCCAGTGGCCTGTGGCTCAGTGGCTCAGGCTCAGTGGCCCAGTGGCCTGTGGCTCAGTGGCCCAGTGGCCCAGGGCCCAGGCCCAGTGGCCTGGTGGCTCAGTGGCTCAGGGCCTCAGTGGCTCAGTGGCCCAGGCCCAGGGCCCAGGGCCCAGGCCCAGTGGCCCAGGCCTGTGGCCCAGTGGCCCAGGCTCAGTGGCCCAGTGGCTCAGTGGCCCAGTGGCCCAGGGCTCAGTGGCCCAGTGGCTCAGTGGCCTGTGGCTCAGTGGCCCAGTGGCCTGTGTGGCCCAGTGGCTCAGTGGCTCAGGCCCAGGCCTGAGTGGCCCAGTGGCCTGTGGCCCAGTGGCCCAGGGCCTCAGGCCCAGTGGCTCAGTGGCCCAGGGCCCAGGCTCAGTGGCTCAGTGGCCCAGTGGCCTGTGTGGCTCAGTGGCTCAGTGGCCCAGGCCTGTGGCTCAGTGGCTCAGTGGCCCAGGCCCAGTGGCCCAGTGGCCTGTGGCTCAGTGGCCCAGGGCCTCAGTGGCCTCAGTGGCCTGGTGGCCCAGTGGCCCAGGGCCTCAGTGGCCTAGGCCCAGGGCTCAGTGGCCTAGGCCCAGGGCCTAGGCCTCAGTGGCCCAGTGGCCTAGTGGCTCACGGCCTGTGGCTCAGGCCCAGGCTCAGTGGCCCAGGCCCAGTGGCTCAGTGGCCCAGGCCCAGTGGCTCTGTGGCCCAGTGGCTCAGTGGCCTGTGGCCCAGTGGCCCAGGCCCAGTGGCCCAGGCTCAGTGGCCCAGTGGCCTCCAGTGGCCTCAGGCCCAGGCCTCAGTGGCCCAGTGGCCCAGTGGCCCAGGCCTGGTGGCCCAGTGGCCTCAGTGGCCCAGGCCTCAGTGGCCCAGGCCTCAGTGGCCCAGGCTCAGTGGCCCAGGCCTGGCCCAGGCCTCAGTGGCCTCAGTGGCCTGCAGGCCCAGGGCCCAGTGGCCCAGGGCCCAGTGGCTCAGTGGCCCAGGCCCAGGCCTGTGGCCTGGTGGCCCAGTGGCTCAGTGGCCTCAGTGGCTCAGTGGCCCAGGCTCAGTGGCTCAGTGGCCTAGGCTCAGTGGCCCAGGGCCCAGTGGCCTAGTGGCCCAGTGGCCCAGTGGCTCAGTGGCCCAGGGCCTGTGGCCCAGTGGCCCAGGGCCTGTGGCCCAGTGGCCCAGGGCCTCAGGCTCAGTGGCTCAGTGGCTCAGTGGCCCAGTGGCCCAGTGGCCCAGTGGCTCAGTGGCCCAGTGGCCTCAGTGGCCCAGGCTCAGTGGCCCAGGCCCAGTGGCTCAGTGGCCTGTGGCCCAGGGCCCAGTGGCTCAGTGGCTCAGTGAGTGGCCCAGGCCTCAGGCCCAGTGGCCCAGTGGCTCAGTGGCCCAGTGGCTCAGTGGCCCAGGCCTGTGGCTCAGTGGCCCAGTGGCCCAGGCCCAGTGGCCTCAGGCCTGGTGGCCTAGGGCTCA
>CM061059.1:44574253-44578194 GCA_030762865.1 Paraleonurus japonicus | reverse complement strand
CATTTACTTGGAATAGACAGAATCGCATGAGCGCCCGGACCGTATTCTCTATACTGAGCCATGGAACTCTATTTTTTCCCGCTCTGCTCGCTGACTCCATCTCCCCGCCCCACGCCTCGATCACTCTCCTCTTCGCTTTGATTGCTGCTTTCTCCGAGACTACTCCTAGGTCCTCTTTCGTGGTTTGAGTATGTGGGTTCGCCACCATACTTTTCTCGGAACAGTCCGAGCCGCTTGGGAGTTTGACACGGGACGTTTGGCATGGTGAGTCTACAAACCGGCCGTCTTTGTGAAGCGGCGGCTGAAGTGGTGGAACCGACATGTCTTTGGTAACATCTTTGACAAGGTGAAAGCTGCTTCGGCAGCTCTCTCTCGTGCTCAGGATGCTTACCTCGCTGATCCCACGCCTTTGCTCTCGATGGAGGTGAATCGGTGCAAGGCGGAGTACGTTCTTCGTACTCGCATGGAGGAGGACTTTTGGCGGCAGAAGTCTGCTGTTAGATGGGTTGTTGAGGGGGAACGCAACACCAGATTCTTCCAGGGTCTGGTGAAGCAGAAGCGTGTTCGGACTCGTATTCACTCCATCCATGTTGATGGGAGGATCATCTCGGATGAGAGTGAGATACGTGCCTCGGCGGCTTCCTTCTTCCAAAACCTCCTGACTAGCGATATGACTTTTGACGCTGATCGTTGTCGTGATCTTTTTGCTGTGATCCCGCCCTTGGTGGATTTGTCGGGTCTCTGCGACCTGCCGACTGCCAAGGAGATTCGGGATGCGGTCTTTGGCATTGATCCCACTAGTGTTTCCGGTCCGGACGGTTTCTCGTCTTTGTTCTTTCAGCACTGCTGGGAGATTGTTCGGCCCGACATTGAGTGTGCTGTCTGGGATTTTTTCTCGGGACAACCTATGCCTAGGGCTTTCACTGCTACCTCGATTGTGCTTCTTCCGAAGAAGCCTTTCCCGGTCTCGTGGTCTGAGTACCGTCCCATCAGTCTTTGCAATGTTACGAACAAGATCATCTCTAAGATTCTTAATGGGTCGGTTGGCCCCGATCCTTCCTTTCGTTATCTCTCGAATCGAGTGGCTTCACTCATGGCCGGGTTATTAGCGATAATATTCTTTTGGCTCGGAGATGATCACTCGATATCAACATGGGAGGGGGTCCCGATTTGGGTCAAGCTTGACATGGCCAAAGCCTATGATAGAGTTCGGTGGCCGTTCCTGCGGTTAGTGCTTTCTAAAATGGGTTTCCGGCACGTTGGATTGACTTTGTGAGTAATCGCGTGGAGCACCGCTGGTTTTTTGCCTTGGTGAACGGGGTGCAGCTTGGTTTTTCCTCTTCAAGGGGTTTGAGACAGGGATCCTCTTTCGCCCCTCGCCAGGCTTGTGGCGGATTATCTCTCTCGTGGCCTCGATTCTCTCATCCTTAACCGCCGGAGATGATTTTTTCGCACTCATGGTGGCTTTCCTGTTTCTCATCTTGCTTATGCTGATGATGTCCTCATTTTCACGCGGGCAAGTGAGAACGGTTTGACACTTCTGATGGAGTTTCTCGAGCACTACTCCTCCGCCCACGGTCATCTGTCACAATGTTCAAGTCCAACTTCTACATTTGGGACCGATTCCAGCCAGAGTGGGGCCCGATGGTTCATCAGATCACCGGTTTTCTTTCGGGTTCTCTTCCTTTCACCTATCTTGGTATTCCTTTATACAAGGGTGCCCGGAAAAAGGCCCTCTTTGATGGCCTCTGTGATAGGATGTTGAGTGTGGTTCAGGGTTGGTCTCACAGGCATCTCTCTCATGGGGGTCGTTTGACTCTCATTAAGAGTACCC
Source organism: Paraleonurus japonicus (assembly GCA_030762865.1). Lineage (NCBI taxonomy): Eukaryota > Viridiplantae > Streptophyta > Magnoliopsida > Lamiales > Lamiaceae > Paraleonurus > Paraleonurus japonicus. Next base: position 44,576,360 of record CM061059.1, on the reverse strand, counting down.
TTGCGACTCTCCCCCTCTACTTTCTTCAGGTGATTCAGCCGCCTTCTGGGACGTTCACCGCCCTCGAGCAGATCATGGCTAGGTTCTTCTGGGGTTCTCGTGATGGTGTGAAGAAGAGACACTGGATCCGTTGGAGTGATTTGTGTGTTCCTGTGGATGAGGGAGGCCTGGGCCTGCGGCGCCTTTGGGACATGTTTGTTGCTTTCAGCATGAAGATGTATTGGAGATTTCGGTTACAGTCGTCGTTGTGGGCTCTTGTTCCTCCGCTGGCATTGCTCTATTAGTTTTCCGGCCAGTAAAAGATACCGGGTTTGCTGGGGCCATCGGTGGGCGCGTCTCCTTGAGTTTGGGTTATTGGCTCAGCAGCATATATTTTGGTATGTGGGATCCGGCGATCAGTGTTGCATGTGGTTTGATTCTTGGATGGGGGAGCGGCCCCTTATTGAGACTATTGAGTTCCCCAGTCCTCCTGCTTGGTCTCCTTTAGGTCGGTCTTATATTCGGGATGGTCAGTGGGATCTGCTTGGTTTGAGATACATGGTTCAGCATTGTGGTCACACTGAGGAGTTAGTTCAGCCAGATTGTGAGTGTGCCTTTGAGACTCTCTCGGGGTGATGTCATGAGATGGAAGCTTACCTCCCACGGCGAAGTTTTCTCTGGCTCTTCGGCTTGGGATTCGGTGCGGGGAGGAAACCTCGTCGGGACCTTTTTGGTGCTATCTGGAGTGACTGCCTTCTCCCTACTACTTCCATATTCCTTCGCCGTCTCATTTCGGGACATATCCCTGTTGATACCCGTCTCTATACCTGGGGCACTGCCCTTCCCTCGAAATGTCATTGTTGTCCTAACAACCTCGATCGAAACCGCTTTCCCACCTTTTTCCTTATGAGTCCCGCCGTCCGGTCGGTGTGGTTTTTTTTTTGCATCATGGTTTCACCGTGCACTTCCACACACCACCGATATTGCACGCATTATTGCTTTCTGGAGGCATCTCATTCCACATGCACACACTGCACATATATGTTTCCTAATCCCCTCGTTTGATTTTCTCGGTTCACATGGTCGGAGAGGAACAGCCACAAGTATCGTGATGTTCCTTTCTTGCTACCCATATCATTTGGCAGGTGATCCGTCATCTCGCGTCTGTTGGTGATCTCGGGAAACTCACCCCCATCCATCGGCGGCTTGCGACCATCCGCTGCACTCCATCCGAGTTGACGCTTTTCATGGCTTCGCCGCCTCGCCTTGATTAAGCTTAACACAGCAGTCCCGAGACCCATCGGGATCTACGCTTGTTCGATCATGGCTTCTCCCGCCTCGAGGCGCTCCTGCCGATTAAGCTTCATGGATTGCACTGCGAGATGGTTCGTTTGATTGAGTCATGCCATGGTGGTTGTTCGCTTTGGTGGCGGGTTGATTCGAGATCATCTTGGTGATCTTAAGTTAGCCTTTCACACACTCACATCTTTGGAGGCGACTGACCATGACTCGCTTCGCATGGAGTCGACGTTCACCTCATTTACCTCACTTCTTCATGGATTGCACTTGGCGAGACGGTTCCGATGCACCCATGTTTGGATTGAGCTTGATGCCATGGTGGTTTCTTCACCTTCTATTTCCTTTTCGATTTGACGGCCGCCTTCACGCCTTGATGGTTGTTTGTTCTTGGGTTTGTTGTCTTTTGATAGGATCAGAAAAAGATTTTTTCACTATCGCATTCACGATGGCATGGATTTGTTCCAAAAAAAAAAAAAAAAAAATCCCTAAACCCTAAACCCTAAACCCACCCTAAAAAAACCTAAACCCTAAACCCTAAACCCTAAACCCTAAACCCTAAACCCTAAACCCTAAACTAAACCCTAAACCCTAAACCCTAAACCCTAAACCTAAACCCTAAACCCTAAACCCTAAAAACCCTAAACCCTAAACCCTAAACCCTAAACCCTAAACCCTAAACCCTAAACTAAACCCTAAAAACCCTAAACCCTAAACCTAAACCCTAAACCCTAAACCCTAAACCCTAAACCCTAAACCCTAAACCCTAAACCCTAAACCCTAAACCCTAAAAAACCCTAAACCCTAAACCCTAAACCCTAAACCCTAAACC